>WNWK01015357.1:0-48108 GCA_009830355.1 Cherax destructor | reverse complement strand
CTATATGTGATAGAATGGGTCTGTGCGGTCAGTGTCCAGTAAAAAAAAAAATTCCTGCACCACACAGTGCATAATGGGGGAAAAAAAAAAACTGACCGTTTTTTTGGGTTTTAAAAAACAGCGATTTTAAAAAGTCTATTTTCATATGGTATTTATTGTTGTATTCTCGTTTTCTTGGTCTCTTTTTGAAAAGAATGGAAGATATATTACAGAAATAAAGATGATTTTGATTGGTTTTACAATAACAAGTACCTTGAAATTGAGCTCAAAGAAACAAAAATGTTCGATTTTTGACGATGTTCAAAAGTAAAAAAAAATCACACCATGCGAAAAACACATCAACGGGGAAGTCTAATATTCATGCACAAGTGCTCTGATGATATTTATACCATTTTTACAGTGATGCATTTTAAACATAACAGTAAATCTTCTTTTTTTTTGAGAGAAAAAAAATTCAAAATGGAAAGCAAAAGTAATGTAAGGGGGGCCTGGGGGCGTGACTAATGAACAGAAAAAGTGTTATTTTAGTGCCGGGAATGTCTGCCTTGTTTATTATGGACCCTTTTTTTGAAATTGGCATCTTTTGAAATTTGTGTAAAATTTGGGAAATTCCCCTTTTCTGACCACTATTTTGGGTATTTGGGAAATTGGTAAATAGGCGGTTTCTTTTTTTCAATGGGGAAAAAAAAAAGGGGGAGTTCTAGCGAAATAGCTATAACTTTTAGTAGACTGAAAACATTGGAATGTGCCGAAAATAGGGCTCAAAGGGGGCGAAACGTTTATGCGTAAATGTTCAGGACCCCTAACTTCGCGGAAAAATAATTCTGTTATTTTAAACAAATTTCATAATGTTTGTGGCATTATGATCGGAAAAAAAATTTCTATCATTCCATAAGAAAAAAAAATTTTGTTTTAAATTCGTGGGGCCCCAAAACGAGTTTCAGAGAGACCCCCTTTGGGCCCCCCAAAGGGGTTTAAAACAAAACATCATTACAGTAAACCCTCTTATAAACCAACCCTCTTAACAATTCTGTTATATACACTTTTTTCCCCATAATTCGTGTTTTCAATAAATCACCATTTAAATTTTCTTTTTACTACAAGTCACGATAGAAAAATAATTTAATTTGGGGCAACTATTTTCCCCCCATGCTTTGAGCAACACCATTGTTTTAAAAGTAAGACTCAGCATCAACCTTTTTTTTGAACACCACCAACACAGTTTTATTCTGGGTGTATCCCATACCATACATCTCTTTATTCCACCCTTATCTTGTCTCTGGATATTTTATTAGCCATGGCACTCAAAAATTTGTACAGGAGGACCCTCATATACAGCTTCCACTTTTCGGTGTTCCACATTTTCATTGGCTTTCAATCGAGCCATCGTTCATTATGTTGTGCTTTTTACCATTTTTCGGCCGTTATCATATAACAGTTGTCTAAGGGAAGGACGAAACAGCGCCTTATATTTGCAAATAATGTATGTACTGTGTATTTTACTTTATCTGTTTTTTTATACTTAGCTGTACTGAGCACTTAATTGAGTCGGTCCTGTAATATTACGACTTCTGAGAGCAAGTGTCAGTCCCGTAATACTATGCCAAAATTCTAGCTCCTTCAAATCTGTTGAAGAAAGCTGGTAGGCCTACATATGAAAGAATGGGTTCATGTCAGTCAGTGTGCACAGTATAAAGAAATCCTGCAGCACACAGTACATAGAGAAAAATCCATCCTGTGTTTTCTTTTGGTTAAAACAGCTTACTGTGTGGTTTATTTTTGTATGGTATTTTATATGCCTCGTTTTCTTGGTCTCATTGATAGAATGTAAGATATATTACAGAAATAGAGATGGGATTTTGGATTGATTTCATGATGAAAGTACAGTCAACCCTTGAAAATCGTCCTTGAATATCATCGGCAAATTTGAAAATCGGCAGCTTTTTTTCAGCAAAACATTGGCTTGATTTTCGCCTCTGGCTTAAAAAATCAGCGTCATATGAAACGTGCTCCGTATTTGTGTGTTACAGCGGGCACACAAACACCATTCAGCGTCAGTGTGCCATTGTTTACCAGCAAGTGACGATCACCTCACGTGTTCATACCATACATTTTGTCATTATTCCATTGTTTTTGGTGGGTTGCAACTGCTAAATAAGCTACCATGGGCCCAAAGAAAGCTCCTAGTGCCAGCCCTTTTGCAAAGAAAGTGAGAAACCATTTACTGAAGTTAAGAAAGAGATCATAGAAAAATATAAAAAGTGGAGTGCGAGTGAGGGAGCTCCCAGGATGTATGGAAGGTCCATTCAACCATCATCTCCCATCTTGTTGAAGAAAAAAGGAAATCAAGGAAGCTGATGTTGCGAAAGGGTGAATATATAACAAAAAAAGAGATCGCAAATAATCGAAGAAGCTGAGAAGTGTTGCTTTTGTGGACTGGGGACAAAAGAGTTAGCAGGAGATAGTGTTAATAAATAATGATTTGCGAAAAGGCAAGGCAGTTGCATGTGACGATCTCAGAAGAAAGTCCTGGAATGAGTGCTGATGTTGATGAACGCCAGCAAAGGCTGGTTCGAAAAATTTCCAGAAGCCGAAGTGGCATACAATAATGTTGTGGCAGCATGGAGAGTGCTGCAAGTTCTGACAAATGTGCAGCTGAAAATTTGTGCACGAATTCAAGGGGTATGAGAGGCTGAACAATCAAACCCCAACAAGTGTTCAATTGTGACAAAACAGGCCTCTTTGAAAGAAAATGCCAAAGAGGACCTACATCAATAAGGAGGAAATGCACTCTCAGGACACAAGCTCATGAAAGACAGGCCAACTCATGTGCCAGGTGGTAATGCTAGTGGGGATTTCAAAGTAGCCTTTACTGGTGTATCACTGAAAATCCCAGTGTCTAAGAAAACAGTGTCACCAAGGCTAATTTGTGTGTGATGTGGGAAGGCTAACAGTAAGGCATGGGTCACGAGGAAATTCTTCCATGATTGTTCAATGTATGCTTGGCCCCAGTGTGAAAAAAATACCTCCTGGAAAATAAATTGCCATTTAAGTGCCTCCTGATACGTAATGGACATTACCCTTCTCTTCCCGAGACTTGGAAGAGCAAATGGAGAAGGATTTTGAACATCAGAGTGGTTTTCCTTACTACCACCTCTCTCCATTTCATGGACCAGCAGGTCATTTCCCAAACTTCAAAAACTCTACACCAAAGCAATGTTTCAAAGGTGCTTTGACATAACCTCAGATCCCCAACTGACCCTAAAAGTGTTCTGGAAAGATAACTTCACATCTCCATTGCATACGCCTTTATAGGTAAGGCTTGGCAGGAAGTACCCCAGGACAATGAACCTGCTTGGAGAAAATTGTGGCCAGATTGTGTCCTCGACAAAGATTTTGAAGGGTTTGAGGCTGACCCTGACATCCCTATACCAGTTGTGGAAACAACTGTGCATTGGGGACGCACCTGTGGGGATGGAGGTTAGTGGTGAGGATGGGAAGAGTTGGTGGAGGACCACAATGAAGAACTGGTTCACTGAAGAGCTGCTTGGAATCTTAATCTACAACAACAGAAGACCAGAGCTCAGGAAATTGCTTCAGAGGAGGAGGAAGGGAGAGAAGAAGTTGTTTCTTCAGAGATTAAGGAGACGTGTGCAATGTGGACTAGGATGGAAAGATTTGTGGAGGAGCATCACCCTGACAAAGTTGTTGCAGGCAGTGTATGCGGCATATTCAATGACAATGTCTTGTCACATTTTAGGGACATTTAAAGAACCACCAGAAACAGACCTTTCTGACAAAGTTACAGTGGTACCTCGAGTTACGATATTTTTCGTTTGAGAAATGCTGTTCAAGTGCCATTACCAACGCAATTTATCCTCATATAAGAAATAATGTAAAATAGACTAGTACTTCCTTACACCCCCAAATATACTTACAAAAGCATTTAAAAATAAACTTACATAAAAGGGAAGCGATTTTGGGGACCATCAGAATTCGAGGTACCACTGTATTTTGTGAGACAGGGGTCCAGTGACTCTCAACCTGGTCCTAGTGTGGCATTAAAACAAAGGGAAGTAACCCCAGAAAAGGACTTGGTACTGAGGTCTTAATGGAAGGGGATTCCTTTCCAAACATTAGCAACTCCTTCCTCCTCTGTCTTCCACACAACAACAACTCTTCAAAAAAGGTAAGTGTCAAGTTATTATTTTTTTATACTTCATGTCTCATTGTTTTCTGTCGAAAATCTATATTTAAGAAAAAAAATATTTTTAAATACTTTTGGGGCTAAGGGGTTAAATTTTTATTTACATTGTGGACCCACTTACGATATTAATCCGAGAGGGCATATTTAAGGAAACAATGTTCTCGAATCAATTTTTCCCCCCTAAAAAATAATGGAAATAAATTTTCCATCCAAGATTTTTAAAGTAGTTAAAAAAATATTTTTAGAATTTTTTTACATTAAATAATACACAATTTAATGAAGAATCCCAAATAACTTTTAAAAAATTTTTTTAAAAAACATGTCCCCCATTTATTGAAGAGTTGTTGATGTGTGGAGGACGGGAGGAGGGAAGGTGGAGACAAAAGTAGTTTTTGGGGAAGGGGGGAAACCCCTTCCATTAACACTAGGCCCCCAAATTCTTTTTTGGGGTTATTTCCCCCTTTTTTTTTAATCCCCACTAGGCCCGGGCAAAATCACTGGACCTCTTTCTAACAATAAATTTGTCCGGGGGCCTGTGTCTGGAATTTTTAAAACACCCCCGAAGGGGGGACCACAGTTCATTGTACGGGTTTGGGCCCCCGGGCCTGCAACAGCATGGTTGGTGATATTCATCCATAAATGCTTGCTTGCCCCGCCCCTTTCCCCCAAATCTCCTTAATCACTGAAGAAGGCACCTTTTTCCCCATCTCTTTCCCCCCCTCTTTCCACAGGCTTACCACTGGGGGTTTTTCCCTTTGGGGCCCCATGGAAATTTTTTTGCAGTTGCAAGACTAAAAACAGTGGAATAATGACAATATACTGGTATGAATGCGGGGGTTGTGGGTGGTGGGCCCCGCTTGTAAAAAAAGCACACCCCCCTGGGTGCGCCACCCCGGGCACGCCCGTAGTTCGTTACACAAAACAAACATCGTTACTCGCAACTTTTTTTCGAAAATATCTTTTTTCCAAAAAAGCGAAAAATGACAGCATCGAAACCCAAAAAGGGGGGATGACTGTATTTCTTAAAAAAAAGGTTTTGAAAATTGTAATTTTTTAATTTGGGGAGACCCCTGTAACGGATTTGGCCCGAAACAAGGGTCCACTGTTTTATATAAAAGTAGACTGTCTTTTTGCCCAGATTATTTTGCTTTTTTGGGGGTATTAACATTAAAAAGAATTGCGGCACAAACAACACGATGTAATGGCCCGGAGATTTGGGCAATTTTGGGGAAAACCGGGGACCACTGTACATGGTTCGGGGGGGGAAAAAATTTTTGAGCGGCGGTCGCCCGCGTGGTTAAACCACTGAGTCAGTGGGGGGGGTCCTTGCTATCCCCCCCCCCCCCCCACCACCATCCCTCCCAGCGTTCAGTTTTGGGGTTTTTTTGCGTGGGGCAAAATCGGGGGAAAAAGGGGTTTTTTTTTACATACATTTTTTATTTTTTTTTTCATTTTCATAAAAAAACCCAAAAAAAACTTTGGGACCCAGTAAACCAAGTGTTCCAGCAAGTGACAAAAAAAGGGTTTTAAACATTCCCTCTAGGGGAAATTTCCCAAAAAAAAATCGAGATACAGTGGACCTCGCAGTGTTTTAGAATCTCAGGTTAAAGTGCTGAAGAAGGAGGTTCTACTTCTTCAGGAGGAGAAATGGGCTGAAGCTTTACCTAGGAGAGGTTTGGGGTGAGTGTGAGATGGATTTGGTGCTTTGAGTGAGGAGGAATGGTTACCAACAGTGCGAATGGCAGTCGCATAGATGGGTTTGGTAGTGAGGTGAGATGGTTGGTGCTGGTAAGAGGAGGAAATGGTTACCAACAGTGAGAGTGGCAGCTCCTTTAAGTGGCAAGTGGTTCTAATTCAGGAAAGAGAAGGAAGATAAGGAACATTAATAGAAGATGTGGTGAGATCGATTCTCCTGTTCTCCAGGGCAGTGTACTTCAGTGGTTAGTGAGGTTAAAGGTACCCACTGACTTCCCTGCTAATCAAGGTAAGAATATTCTGATTGTGGAGACTCTCAGAATCAGATATATGGACCGTGCTTTTGTAACAGAGATAGGAAGGTCAGACAGAGGTGTGCCTCCCAGGAGCTGGTATTGGTGACATGATCAGCAAGTTGGATAATAATGTGTCATACCAATGAGAACAAGCCCATTATCTGTCTTAGTGCTGGTGGAAATGACATTGGGAAGGGTAGAAGACAGGAACCTGAATGAAAATGCTGGGTCCCAGCCGTAGAGTAGTTAGGTTAAGGGAGGGAATCCCAATCATATGTATCATTTTGCCTGAAAGGAATGGGCAATGAATGGATGTCTAGGGCAAGTGGTATAAATTGCTAGGCTAGACAGCTACTACAAGGAACTTGCAATTCCATTCATTGTGCTGGGACAAATTCTATAGCAAGCATGATATGTATGCAAGAGATGGGGTTCATCTCTCTGGGGCTGAGTGGTTGCATTAGCCGGTTGGAATTGAGGGGTCATTGGAGACTTGTCTAGGACTTTAAACTGATAGATTATAGAGGTATGAGTGATTGTGGAAACAGTCAGGCTGTGATATTAGGCTAGAAAACGGCAGATATTACAAGGATACCTCAGGGATATGTTTTAAAGACAATATTCAAAATAAAGTTGTTAGTAAGGCAAAGCAATTGATCCCAACAAACAAGAGAATGAAGTAGAGGGCAATGGATGACTAGCTCCCTTAAGTTTCCACTATACAAATGGTAGGAGTCTAAGGAAATAAGATAGATGAGCTAAGATTGCTAGCAAGTGCAGGTGAATATAGATATTATTGCCATAGCTGAGAGACCTGGATTCAACCCTGAAGATAGAGAAATGCCTTCTGAGTGCAACATACAGGGTTATAAACTATTCCACACTGATAGGGTCAGCTTGGGAAGTTTATGGTTGTATTCTCTTTTTGGGGTCTCATTTAATAAAATGGAAAACATATTACAGGAATAGAATGATTTTGATTAGTTTCATGATGAAAACGATCTTGAAATTGAGCTAAAAGTAGCGAAAATGTTCAATTTTTGACAATGTTCAGGAAGTAAACAAATCACGCCACGCGTCTAATACATCAACTAGTGAGTCTAATATTCTTTCACAAGTGCACAGATATTATTTATACCATTTTTAAAATTGCAATAGTCTGCATAACAATAAAACTTCTATTTTTGTGTGAATAAAAAATCAAAATAAAACAAGGTAATATAAGAGGGGCCTAAAGACGTGACTAATGAACAGATAACATCTTATTTTAGTGCCGGAATGTCTGCATTGTTTATTCTGGACCCTATTTTTTAAATTGACATCTTTTTTTTTGCATGACCCTTCATTGAGTAGTTGAAATGGTTTAAAATTTGGGGGTTTTTTTGTACTCAATCGATAGAACCAATGGATTTCTAAAGAAATAGCTATGAGTTTGGTCAACTGTAACAATGGAATTACCCGAAAATAGGGGTCAAAGTCACGAAATCGCCTGCGTATATATCGCTGACATCGCTAACTTTGCGGGCGTAATTCTAAGTTTAATAAATTTCGTACTTTTGGTGTCATTACCACTGGGAAAGATTCTCTATCATTTCATAAGAAATTTTTTTCCAAATTTCACAAATACTCTAGTGGCTCCATTTAGTGATATGCCATATAAATCCTCCATGGATATTCCATAAGCGTCTCGAAGAATGGCAGGCAATAGCACGTCTGCACTAGACGGTAGATGGCTCCAACCAGCACCTCAATACACAAGTGTTTATCCGCCTCAGTACATTGCCACCATTTTGAAACAAAAGGTTGTGTCCACTGTCCACCAGAGACCCTTGCCAGCACACCTGCTCACGACCAAGGTCGGGCAGCGAATTGACTAAAAATTTAGTATAATGAAGATTCAATACTACGTCTGTCTCATACGGCCAATAGGTCTGCTGAAATGTTCCTCCTTCCATATGTTCATCGTGCGGGTACTTTTTACCGTCGTGCAGGTGCTTTGTACAATCGTGTGGATACTTTGTTCTATCATGTGGGTACTTTGTACTATATTATGGGCACTTTGTATCATAGTGTGGGTACTTTGTACCATATTGTGGGTATTTTGTACCATGTTATGGGTACTTTGTAATATGCTAAAAACACCCACAATATGATTTTTACCATATTGTAGGTGCTGTACCATAGCATGTGTACTTTGTATCATTGTTTGGTTACTTTGTACCATATTGTGGGTACTTTGTACCATCGTGTCTGCCCTTTATACCATCATTCCTATGGTTCTTTTGTACTATCGTGTGGGTGCTTTCTACCAACATATAGGTACCCTGTACCATTGTGTGAGTACTTTGCAGATAAATGGTTCAGAGAACCAGGGAACCTTGTACCTCTACCATCACAAATCACTTGCATGCTAGAACCATTAACATTAATCCAAGGATAATATACTGTTAAAAACTTGACACTGAATTTATACAAAATAACAAAACAACACAGATGATAAAGGAAAATGTGTGTGTCTGTTTACACACACACACACACACACACACACACACACACACACACACACACACAAACACACACAATATATATATATATATATATATATATATATATATATATATATATATATATATATACAGTGGACCCTCGGTTTTCGTTGAAAATTTGTTCCAGAATGCTGTTTGAGTGCCGTTAGCAGACGAATTTGTTCTCATAAGGACTAATGTAAATTAGATTAGTCATTTCATACCCCAAAACTACACTTACAAAAGCACTTACGAAAATACACTTACATAATTGTTCGAGTTTGGAGGTGAACGAAAACCGAGGTTCCACTGTATATATATATATATATATATATATATATATATATATATATATATATATATATATATATATATATATATATATATATATATATATATATAATATTTGTATTTTTTATTAACACATCGACCGATTCCCACCAAGGCAGGGTGGCCCGAAAAGAAAAACTTTCATCATCATTCACTCCATTACTGTCTTGCCAGAGGGGTGTTTTACACTACAGTTATAAAACTGCAACATTAACACCCCTCCTTCAGAGTGCAGACACTGTACTTCCCATCTCCAGGACTCAAGTCCGGCCTGCCGGTTTCCTGAATCCCTTCATAAATATTACTTTGCTAACACTTCAACAGCACGTCAAGTATTAAAAACCATTTGTCTCCATTCACTCCTATCAAATACGCTCACACATGCTTGCTGGAAGTCAAGCCCTTGCACACAAAACATCCTTTACCCCCTCCCTCCAGCCTTTCCTAGGCCGACCCCTACCCCGCCTTCCCTCCACTACATATTTATACACTCTCGAAGTCATTCTGTCTCGTTCCATTCTCTTTACATGTCAGAACCACCTCAACAACCCCTCCTCAGCTCTCTGGATAATAGTTTTGGTAATCCGCACCTCCTCCTAATTTCCAAACCCGAATTCTCTGCATTATATTCACACCACACATTGACCTCAGACATGACATCTCCACTGCCTCCAGCCTTCTCCTCGTTGCAACATTCATCACCCATGCTTCACACCCATATAAGAGTGTTGGTATAACTATACTCTCATACATTCCCCTCTTTACTTCCATGGACAAAGTTCTTTGTCTCCACAGACTCCGAAGTGCTCCACTCACCCTTTTCCCCTCATCAATTCTATGATTCACCTCATCTTTCATAGACCCATCTGATGACATGTCCACTCCCAAATATCTGAATACATTCACCTCCTCCATACTCTCTCCCTCCAATCTGATATCCAATCTTTCGTCACCTCTTTTTGTTATCCTCATCACCTTACTCTTTCCTATATTCACCTTCAATTTTCTTCTTTTACACACCCTACCAAATTCATCCACCAACCTCTGCAACTTCTCTTCAGAATCTCCCAAAAGCACAGTGTCATCAGCAAAAAGCAACTGTGACAACTCCCACTTTGTATTTGATTCTTTATCTTTTAACCCCACACCTCTTGCCAAGACCCTCGCATTCACTTCTCTTACAACCCCATCTATAAATATATTGAACAACCACGGTGACATCACACATCCTTGTCTAAGGCCTACTTTTACTGGGAAATAGTCCCCCTCCCTCCTACACCCTCTAACCTGAGCCTCACTATCCTCATAAAAACTCTTCACTGCTTTCAGTAACCTTCCTCCTATTCCATACACCTGCAACATCTGCCACATTGCCCCCCTATCCACCCTATCATCGCCTTTTCCAAATCCATAAATGCCACAAAACCACTTTACCCTTATCCAAATACTGTTCACCTATATGTTTCACTGTAAACACTTGGTCTAAACACCCCCTACCTTTCCTAAAGCCCCCTTGTTCATCTGCTATCCTGCTTTCTGTCTTACTCTTAATTCTTTCAATAATAACTCTACCATACACTTTACCAGGTACACTCAACAGACTTATTCCCCTATAATTTTTGCACTCTCTTTTGTCCCCTTTGCCTTTATACAAAGGAACAATACACGCTCTCTGCCAATCCTAGGTACCTACCCTCTTCCATACATTTATTAAATAATAGCACCAACCACTCCAAAACTATATCCCCACCTGCTTTTAACATTTCTATCTTTATCCCATCAATCCCAGCTGCCTTACCCCCTTTCATTCTACCCACTGCCTCACGAACTTCCCTCACACTCACAACTGGCTCTTCCATACTCCTACAAGATGTTATTCCTCCTTGCCCTATACACAAAATCACAGCTTCCCTGTCTTCATCAACATTTAACAACTCATCAAAATATTCCCTCCATCTTCCCGATACCTCTAACTCTCCATTTAATAACTCTCCTCTCCTATTTTTAACTGTCAAATCCATTTGTTCCCTAGGCTTCCTCAACTTATTAATCTCACTCCAAAACTTTTTCTAATTTGCAACAAAATTTGTTGATAACATCTCACCCACTCTCTCATTTGCTCTCTTTTTACATTGTTTCACCACTCTCTTAACCTCTCTTTTTCTCTCCATATACTCTTCCCTCCTTGCATCACTTCTACTTTGTAAAAACCTCTCATATGCTAACTTTTTCTCCCTTACTACTCTCTTTACATCATCATTCCACCAATCACTCTTCTTCCCTCCTGCACCCACTAGCCTGTAACCACAAACTTCTGCTGAACACTCTAACACTACATTTTTAAAACTACCCCATACATCTTCGACCCCATTGCCTACACTCTCACTAACCCATCTATCCTCCAATAGTTGTTTATATCTTACCCTAACTGCCTCCTCTTTTAGTTTATAAACCTTCACCTCTCTCTTACTTACTGCTTCTATTTTCTTTGTATCCCATCTAAATTTTACTCACACTGTAGCTATAACTAAAAAGTGATCTGATATATCTGTGGCCCCTCTATAAACATGTACATCCGGAAGTCTACTCAACAGTCTTTTATCTACCAATATGTAGTACAACAAACTACTGTCATTACGCCCTACATCATATCTTGTATACTTATTTATCCTCTTCTTCTTAAAATATGTATTACCTATAACTAAGCCCCTTTCTATACAAAGTTCAATCAAAGGGCTCCCATTATCATTTACACCTGGCACCCCAAACTTACCTACCACACCCTCTCTACATGTTTCTCCTACTTTAGCATTTATATATATATATATATATATATATATATATATGGTAGTCAGCAACCACCCAGGGAGGTACTACAGTCCTGCCAAGTGAGTGTAAAACGAAAGCCTGTATTTGTTTTCCATGATGGTGGGATTGCTGGTGCCTTTTTTCTGTCTCATAAACATGCAAGATTTCAGGTACGTCTTGTTACTTCTACTTACACTTAGGTCACGGTACGCAAACATGTACACGTTTATGTATACACACTCATCTGAGTTTTCTTTGATTTTATCTTAATAGTTCTTGTTCTTATTGCTTTTAATTTCATATCCATGGGGAAGTGGAATAAGAATCTTTCCTCTGTAAGCCATGCGTGTTGTAAACGTCAACTAAAATGCCGGGTATAGTAAGAAGAAAACCGTCAAAGTGGGATGTTTGAATGTGCGTGGATGTTGTGCGAATGATAAGAAAGAGATGATTGTAGATGGTATGAATGAAAAGAAGCTGGATGTCCTGGCTTTAAGTGAGACAAAGCTGAAGGGGGTAGGAGAGTTTCAGTGGGGAGAAATAAATGGGATTAGGTCAGGGGTTTCAAATAGAGTTAGAGCTAAAGAAGGAGTGGCAATAATGTTGAATAATCAGTTATGGCAGGTAAAGAGGTAATATAAATGTATAAATTCAAGGATTATGTGGAGTAAAGTAAAGGTTGGATGTGAAAAGTGGGTTATAGTAAGTGTTTATGCACCTGGAGAAGAGAGAAGTGTAGAGGAGAGAGAGAGATTTTGGGAAATGTTGAGTGAGTGTGTGGGGAGTTTTGAACCAAGTGAGAGAGTAATTGTGGTTGGGGATCTTAATGATAAAGTGGGTAAAAATGTTGTGGAGGGAGTAGTAGGTAAATTTGGGGTGCAAGGGGTAAATGTAAATGGGGAACCATTAATTGAGCTATGTTTAGAAAGAGGTTTGGTAATAAGTAATACATATTTTTTGAAAAAAAAGGATAAATAAATATACAAGGTATGATATAGCACGTAAGGAAAGTAGTTTGTTGGATTATGTATTGGTGGATAAAAGGTTGATGGGTAGGCTTCAGGGTATACATGTTTATAGAGGGGCAACGGATATATCGGATCATTATTTGGTTGTAGCTACAGTTAGAGTAAAAGGTAGATGGGACAAAAAGAAAATGGCAACAGCAAGTAAGAGAGAGGTAAAAGTGTATAAACTAAGGGAGGAGGAAGTTAGGGTGAGATATAAGCAACTATTGGCAGAAAGGTGGGCTAGTGCAAGTATGAGTAGTGGGGGGGGGTTGAAGAGAGTTAGGATAGTTTTAAAAATGCAGTATTAGAATGTGGGGAAATGTGGGGAATGTGGGAGGAAAGAGGAGTGAGTGGTGGAATGAAGAAGTAAAGGGTGTGATAAAAGAGAAAAAGGTAGCTTATGAGAGATTTTTACAAAACAGAAGTGTTAATAGAAGAGCAGAGTATATGGAGAGTAAAAGAAAGTTTAAAAAAGTAGTGAGAGAGTGCAAAAGAAGAGCGGATGAAAGAATTGGAGAGGCTCTGTCAAGAAATTTTGATGAAAACAAGAAATTTTTTGGGAGCGAGATAAACAAGGTAAGAAAGCCTAGGGAACGAATGGATTTGTCAGTTAAAAACAGAGTAGGGGAGTTAGTAGATGGAGAGCTGGAGGTATTGGGTAGATGGCGGGAATATTTTGAAAAACTTTTAAATATCGATGAAAAAAGGGAGGCGGTAATTTCATGTACTGGCCAGGGAGGTACAACATCGTTTAGGAGTGAAGAAGAGCAGGATGTGAGTGTGGGGGAGGTGCGTGAGGCATTACGTAGAATGAAAGGGTAAAGCAGCTGGAACTGACGGATCATGACAGAAATGTTAAAAGCAGGGGGATATAGTGCTGGAGTGGTTGGTATTTTGTTTAATAAATGTATGAAGGAGGGAAGGTACCTAGGGATTGGCAGAGAGCATGTATAGTTCCTTTACATAAAGGAAGGGGAAAAAAGAGAGTGTAAAAATTATAGGGAATAAGTTTACTGAGTATACCAGGTAAAGTGTATGGCAGGGCTATTATTGAAAGAATTAGAGGTAAGACAGAGAGTAGGATTGCAGATGAGCAAGGAGGCTTTAGAGTGGGTAGGGGATGCGTAGATCAAGTGTTTACAGTGAAGCATATATGTGAACAGTATTTAGATAAAGGTAGAACAGTTTTCATTGCATTTATGGATTTAGAAAAGGCATATGATAGAGTGGATAGGGGAGCAATGTGGCAAATGTTGCAAGTGTATGGAATAGGTAGTAAGTTACTGAAGGCTGTAAAGAGTTTTTATGAGGATAGTGAGGCTCAGGTTAGGGTGTGTAGGAGAGAGGGAAATTACTTCCTGGAAAAAGTAGGTCTTAGACAGGGATGTGTAATGTCACCATGGTTGTTTAATATATTTATAGATGGGGTTGTAAAAGAAGTAAATGCTAGGGTGTTGGGGAGAGGGTGGATTAAATTATGGGAATTAAATGCAAAATGGAGTTGACAAGTTACTTTTTGCTGATGATACTGTGCTTATGGGAGATTCTAAAGAAAAGTTGCAAAGGTTAGTGGACGAGTTTGGGAGAGTGTGTAAAGGTAGAAAGTTGAAAGTGAACATAGATAAAAGTAAGGTAATGAGGGTATCAAACGATTTAAATAAAGAAAAATTGGATATCACATTGGAGAGAGGGATTATGGAAGAAGTAAATGTTTTCAGATATTTGGGAGTTGATGTGTCAGCGGATGTGAGTGGTGCGTTGAGGTTTCTGTGGAGACAAAAAACGTTATCCATGGAGGCAAAGAAGGGAATATACGAAAGTATAGTGGTACCAACACTCTTATATGGGTGTGAAGCATGGGTTGCAAATGCTGCAGCGAGGAGGAGGCTGGAGGCAGTGGAGATGTCCTGTCTAAGGGCAATGTGTGGTGTAAATATTATGCAGAAAATTCGGAATGTGGAAATTAGGAGGTGTGGAGTTACTAAAAGTATTTGTCAGAGGGCTGAAGAGGGGTTGTTTGGTCATTTAGAGAGAATGGATCAAAGTAGAATGACTTGGAGAGCGTATAAATCTGTAGGGGAAGGAAGGCGGGTTAGGGGTCGTCCTAGAAAAGGTTGGAGGGAGGGGGTAAAGGAGGTTTTGTGAGCGACGAGCTTGGACTTCCAGCAAGCATGTGTGAGCGTGTTAGATAGGAGTGAATGGTGACGAATGGTTTTTGGGACATGACGATCTGCTGGAGTGTGAGCAGGGTAACATTTTGTGAAGGGACTCAGGTTAACCAGTTAATTGATTTAGTTGGACTTGAGTCCTGGAAATGGGAAGTACAATGCCTGCACTTTAAAGGAGGGGTCTGGGATAGTGACAGCTGGGAGGAACTATTCTCAGCTGTCGTATCTGAGGGCCTCTGCAAAGACAGTGATTATGTATGAGTGTGGTGAAAGTGTTGAATGATGATGAAAGTATTTTCTTTTTGGGGATTTTCTTTCTTTATGGGTCACCCTGCCTTGGTGGGAGACGGCCGACTTGTTGAAACAAACAAACAAACAAAAAAAAAAAAAAAAAATATATATATATATATATATATATATATATATGTCGTGCCGAATTGGTAAAACTTGCGATTTTGGCTTAAATAGCAACGCTCTTTTTGCCGAATAAGGCAAGCAAAAATTTGTGTATGCAATAATTTCGCAAAAATCATTATGAACCTAATGAAAAAAATATATTTCATTGTGTTTGTTTATTATTAAATTATTGCAAACTTATCTAAAATATATTTAGTTGGATTAGGCTAAATTAAATTGCGTTTGTTATAATAAGGTTAGGTAAGTTTTCTAAGGTTCTTTTGGTGCAAAATTATTAATTTTTACATTAATACAAATGAAAAAAATGTATCTTTAAATGTATAAGAGAAAATTTTAGAAAGGACTAAATTTTAAAGGAGTTATTGCTAATTGACCAGTTTTACCTATTCGGCACGACATATACACTCACACACACACACATACACACACACTCACACACACACACACATACACACACACGCACACACACTCACACACACGCACACACACTCACACACACACTCACACACACTCACACACATACACACATACTCACACACATATTGGAGTATGCAGCACCAGTTTGGAACCCACACCTAGCCAAGCATGTAAAGAAACTAGAGAAAGTGCAAAGGTTTGCAACAAGACTAGTCCCGGAGCTAAGGGGTATGTCCTACGAGGAGAGGTTAAGGGAAATCGACCTGACGACACTGGAGGACAGGAGAGATAGGGGGGACATGATAACGACATATAAAATACTGAGAGGAATTGACGAGGTTGACAGAGACAGAATGTTCCAGAGATGGGACATAGCAACAAGGGGACACAGTTGGAAGTTGAAGACTCAGATGAATCACAGGGATGTTCGGAAGTATTTCTTCAGTCACAGAGTGGCCGGGAAGTGGAATAGTTTGGGAAGCGATGTAGTGGAGGCAGGATCCATTCATAGCTTTAAGAAGAGGTATGATAAAGCTCATGGTGCAGGGAGAGTGACCCAGTAGCTACCAGTGAAGATGCGGGGCCAGGAGCTATGAATCGACCCCTGCAACCACAACTAGGTGAGTACACACACACACATGGCACAAGTCATAACGTTTCGTTAAAAAAAATTACATGCTATTTAAGAAAGCAACATCATATTTAATAAGATAATATTTTCTTAATTTAACCGAGCATATTAACATGCTCATTCATCTCAGACTGAAAAAGACAACAGACGAAGCCACAAAAAAACATCTAAAGTTTTTTGGTTTCCTCTTTGTTGTTTACACATCTGGACGAGCCTAAGATCAGACAGTGGACGAGCCTAAGATCAGTCAGTGGACGAGCCTAAGATCAGTCAGTGGACGAGCCTAAGATCAGTCAGTGGACGAGCCTAAGATCAGTCGGTGGACGAGCCTAAGATCAGTCAGTGGACGAACCTAAGATCAGTCAGTGGACGAGCCTAAGATCAGACAGTGGACGAGCCTAAGATCAGTCAGTGGACGAGCCTAAGATCAGTCGGTGGACGAGCCTAAGATCAGTCAGTGGACGAGCCTAAGATCAGTCAGTGGACGAGCCTAAGATCAGTCAGTGGACGAGCCTAAGATCAGTCAGTGGACGAGCCTAAGATCAGTCAGTGGACGAGCCTACGATCAGTCAGTGGACTAGTCTAGGGTCAGTCAGTGGATGAGTCTAGGATCAATCAGTGGATTAGTCTAGCATAAATCAGTGGACGAGTCTAGGATCAGTCAGTGGACGGGAGTAAGATCACTGAATGGACAAGTCTAGGATCAGTCAATACTCACCTCTCTGTTGATCTTGCAGTTAGGATGGTGAAGGTTGGAGAGTTCCATGTGTTCAATTTTGCCCTTGTCGACCTCCGGTGAGCCGTAGTGATGGTGTGGAGGCACTCCAGCTGCCACACACAAACAAAAACAAAAAACATCGTCTGTTATGCAAACCAGTTTTTACACTATCGTGAATTTACAAATCAGGGAACGGGTGGGGATCGAACCCGTGGCAAGTGAGTCCTGAAGCCCACAGGCCAGTGCGTTAACCACTCGGCCCATGCTAATCTCTCAATGGAATATCGAAACATGTGATGAAAATGGTTTTGAAAACCGACGAGTTGAAGACTGAGTCACTTGTGCCAGCCAGTGACTTCGTCAGTCCAATACAGAGAATAAGAGGAAGATGAGAAGTATGAGGTAATCAGTCCCTCAGCCTGGAATCGATGTGTTCAGTTCATCAGTGTTGCGCAAGTGTCTCATTCTTCAACGTACAAAAATATTCCTAGCTGGAGGAATCTTATTAGAGCCAGCTGGTCCAGTGGTTAACGCACTGGCCTGTGAGTTTTAACACTCACACGCCATGGGTTCTAATTCCATCAGTTCCCTAATTTGTTTGCAATCGTGTTATTACGTTTTCCTGAATCATGGGAGCCGGCGAAGGGCAGATTATATTAAAGGGATCATAAAAATTTCTCAGGGAAATAATAAATCTGAAGAGAAATATAGTTAGACGTAATACAATAAATTTAAATATGATAAATATCAGTAACACAATCTGTGGTAGTGGATGAGTGGTGAAGGTGGTGGTTGAGTGGTGAAGGTGGTGGATGAGTGGTGAAGGTGATGGTGGTAGTTGAGTGGTGAAGGTGGTGGTTGAGTGGTGAAGGTGGTGGTTGAGTGGTGAAGGTGGTGGATGAGTGGTGAAGGTGATAGTGGTTGTTGAGTGGTGAAGGTGGTGGTTGAGTGGTGAAGGTGATGGTAATGGTTGAGTGGTGAAGGTGATAGTGGTTGTTGAGTGGTGAAGGTGGTGGTTGAGTGGTGAAGGTGGTGGTGGTGGTTGAGTGGTGAAAGGGGTGGTTGAGTGGTGAAGGTGATAATGGTGGTTGAGTGGTGAAGGTGATAGTGGTTGTTGAGTGGTGAAGGTGGTGGTTGAGTGGTGAAGGTGGTGGTGGTGGTTGAGTGGTGAAGGGGGTGGTTGAGTGGTGAAGGTGGTGGTTGAGTGGTGAAGGTGGTGGTTGAGTGGAGAAGGTGGTGGATGAGTGGTGAAGGTGGTGGTTGAGTGGTGAAGGTGGTGGATGAGTGGTGAAGGTGATGGTGGTGGTTGAGTGGTGAAGGTGATAGTGGTTGTTGAGTGGTGAAGGTGGTGGTTGAGTGGTGAAGGTGATGGTGGTGGTTGAGTGGTGAAGGGGGTGGTTGAGTGGTGAAGGTGGTGGTTGAGTGGTGAAGGTGGTGGTTGAATGGTGAAGGTGATGGATGAGTGGTGAAGGTGATGGTTGAGTGGTGAAGGTGGTGGTTGAGTGGTGAAGGTGGTGGTTGGGTGGTGAAGGTGGTGGTTGAGTGGTGAAGGTGGTGGTAGAGTGGAGAAGGTGATGGTTGAGTGGTGAAGGTGGTGGTTGAATGATGAAGGTGGTGGTTGAGTGGTGAAGGTGATGGTGGTGGTTGAGTGGTGAAGGTGATAGTGGTTGTTGAGTGGTGAAGGTGATGGTGGTGGTTGAGTGGTGAAGGGGGTGGTTGAGTGGTGAAGGTGGTGGTTGAGTGGTGAAGGTGGTGGTTGAGTGGAGAAGGTGGTGGATGAGTGGTGAAGGTGATGGTTGAGTGGTGAAGGAGGTGGTTGAGTGGTGAAGGTGGTGGTTGGGTGGTGAAGGTGGTGGTTGAGTGGTGAATGTAGTGGTTGAGTTGTGAAGGTGGTGGTTGTGTAGTGAAGGTGATGGTTGAGTGGTGAAGGTGGTGGTTGAGTGGTGAAGGTGGTGGTAGAGTGGCGAAGGTGATGGTTTAGTGGTGAAGGTGGTGGTTGAGTGGTGAAGATGGTGGTTGGGTGGTGAAGGTGGTGGTTGAGTGGAGAATGTGGTGGTTGAGTTGAGAAGGTGGTGGTTGTGTAGTGAAGGTGATGGTTTAGTGGTAAAGGTGATGGTTGAGTGGTAAAGGTAATGGTTCAGTGGTGAAGGTGATGGTTGAGTGGTTAAGGTGATGCTTAAGAGGTTAAGGTGATGGTTGAGTGGTGAAGGTGATAGATGAGTGGTGAAGGTGATGGTTGAGTAGTGAAGGTGATGGTTGAGTGGTAAAGGTGATGGTTGAGTGGTGAAGGTGATGGTTAAGTGGTGAAGGTGATGGTCGAGTGTGAAGGTGATCGTTGAGTGGTGAAGGTGGTGGTTGAGTTGTGAAGGTGATGGTTGAGTGGCGAAGGTGATGGTTGAGTGGCGAAGGTGGTGGTTGAGTGGTGAAGGTGGTGGGTTAGTGGTGAAAGTGGTGAAGGTGGTAGTTAAGTGGTGAAGGTCATGGTTGAGTGGCGAATGTGGTGGTTGAGTGTTGAAGGTAATGGTTGAGTAGTGAAGGTGATGATTGATTGGTGAAGGTGATGGTTGAGTGGTGAAGGCGGTGGTTAAGTGGTGAAGGTGATGGTTGAGTGGTGAAGGTGATGGTTGAGTGGTGAAGGTGATGGTTAAGTGGTGAAGGTTGAGTGGTGAAGGTGATTGATAGTTGAGTGGTGAAGGTGATGGTTGAGTGGTGAAGGTGATAGTTGAGTGGTGAAGGTGATGATTGAGTGGTGAAGGTAGTGGTTGAGTGGTGAAGGTGGTGGTTTAGTGGTGAAGGTGATGGATGAGTGGTGAAGGTGGTGGTTGAGTGGAGAACTTGGTGGTTGAGTGATGAAGGTGATGGTTGAGTGAAGAATGTGGTTATTGAGTGGTGAAGGTGATGGCTGAGTGGTGAAGGTGATGGTTGAGTGGTGAAGGTGGTGGTTGAGTGGTGAAGGTGGTGGATGAGTGGTGAATGTGATGGTTGACTGGTGAAGGTGATGGTTAAGTGGTGAAGGTGATAGTTGAGTGGTGAAGGTGATGGTTGAGTGGTGAAAGACGTGGTTGAGTGGTAAAGGTGGTGGTTTAGTGGTGAAGGTGGTGGTTGAGTGGTGAAGGTGGTGGTTTAGTGTTGAAGGTGATGGTTGAGTGGTGAAGGTGATGGTTGAGTGGAGAAGGTGATGGTTGAGTGTCGAAGGTGGTGGTTGAGTGGTGATGGGGATGGTTGAGTGGTGAGGGTGGTGGTTGAGTGGTGAAGGTGGTGGTTTAGTGTTGAAGGTGATGGTTGAGTGGTGAAGGTGGTGGTTGAGTGGAGAACTTAGTGGTTGAGTGGTGAAGGTGATGGTTGAGTGGCGAATGTGGTGGTTGAGTGGTGAAGGTGATGGTTGAGTGGAGAAGGTGATGGTTGAGTGTCGAAGGTGGTGGTTGAGTGGTGATGGGGATGGTTGATTGGTGAAGGTGGTGGTTGAGTGGTGAAGGTGGTGGTTTAGTAGTGAATTTGATGGTTGAGTGGTGAAGGTGGTGGTTGAGTGGAGAACTTGGTGGTTGAGTGGTGAAGGTGATGGTTGAGTGAAGGTGATGGTTGAGTGGTGAAGGTGATGGTTGAGTGGTGAAGGTGGTGTTTGAATGGTGAAGGTGATGGTTGAGTGGTGAAGGTGATGGTTGAGTGGTGAAGGTGGTGGTTGAGTGGTGAAGGTGGTTGTTGAGTGGTGAAGGTGGTGGTTGAGTGGTGAAGGTGATGGTTGAGTGGCAAATGTGGTGGTTGAGTGGTGAAGGTAGTGGTTGAGTGGTGAAGGTGATGGTTGAGTGGTGAAGGTGATGGTTGAGTGGTGAAGGTGATGGTTGAGTGATGAAGGTGATGGTTGAGTGGTGAAGGTGGTGGTTGAGTTGTGATGGTGATGGTTGAGTGGTGAAGGTGGTGGTTGAGTGGTGAAGGTGGTGGGTGAGTGGTGAAGGTGATGGTTGAGTGGTGAAGGTGATGGTTAAGTGAAGGTGGTGGGTGAGTGGTGAAGGTGATGGTTGAGTGGTGAATGTGATGGTTAAGTGGTGAAGGTGATGGTTGAGTAGTGAAGGTGATGGTTGAGTGGTGAAGGAGGTGGTTGAGTGGTGAAGGTGGTGGTTTTGTGGTGAATTTGATGGTTGAGTAGTGAAGGTGGTGGTTGAGGGGAGAACTTAGTGGTTGAGTGGTGAAGGTGATGGTTGAGTGAAGGTGATTGTTGAGTGTTGAAGGTGATGGTTGAGTGGTGAAGGTGGTGGTTGAATAGTGAAAGTGATGGTTGTGTGGTGAAGATTATAGTTGAGTGGTAAAGGTGATGGTTGAGTGGTGAAGGTGATGGTTGAGTGGTGAAGGTGATGGTTGAGTGGTGAAGGTGATGGTTGAGTGGTGGGGGCAGTGGTTCTGGGGTGAGGGTAGTGGTTGAAGGATGATGGCGGAAGTTGCGGGGTGTGGAGAAATTTTCTCCACAGTACAATACAGAAGTGGGCTAAAGAGGGTCATGACTTCTTTTTGCATTAGCAGAGATGAAGCAAGAGCTTAAGTCTTGCAACTTAGCTTCTTCACTAAGCATACCAGAAACATCCATATATCTCATGTGTTCCTTACTAAGTTGAATGTTCACAAGATGCTCTTGTTAGACTGGGCCTTGAGGGAGACCTGTTCCTTCCTTGCTGTAAGCTTCTATTTTCCCATACTATTGACAATTTGAGATAATATGCCTGTAAGCTGATAATATAGTTAGTGGCACTATACTCATTTACCCGCACCTTAGACTCAAGAAATCCACACTTTTTAATTATGTTGAGTCATCAGAGCTGGTGCCTATACCTGTTGACACTATGTCAGCAGAAATCCAACTGTAAATAGAGGTGCTGAGGCTGCAACAGGCAGACTATCACGACGAGTGAATTCGGTCAATGACGATGGATGTGACAAAGTGACTGAGCGTCTCCGGCCGGGCCATGCCGTGTCGAGACGTAGAACATTCGTGGCTATATCCATTTGTACTTTGTGAAACTCTGTCTGTACTTCGTGAAACTCGAGTCCCACTCGACAATCTCCAGGAAGAACTGTGGAATAGATAACAAGTGCGTAACTCTCCTAAGTGCACGAGCGCTAGACACTCTCTGCCATGAATAATTAGACATAGCGAGTGAGTAAATACCACAGCGGAACTATCCTCTGTGTCACTCATTTGTGTACGAACGAATATTAAGAAGAACCTCTGTACTATGGACATTATCCACGACTATCCACTCGTCCACAAGCTGAACTTGTGGACAAGTGAATGGTGGTCAGGCGAGGCTCCATGTGTCATCGTGACGATATCACTTCCATCGTCATAACATCAATCAAACATCGATACCTGCGTTATATGTTTACGTTACATACTCAGGTAAGTCTTCACTAAGCACATGTTTTACCGTTTTGCTGCAGCGAATAAGGTATTTATTTGGGGCTGATAAGACTAACCAAATCGACGCCGTGAGAGGCGGGCCAACGCATACATGTAATAGACGTGATCTCACCCTGCATAACCTGTACACCTGACTACAATATGTCAGGAGGGCGTCATAATTATAATAACTCGCTCTCCTGCAGTCCAGTGGAAAACAAAATAGCTGAAGCCGGAGGAGGCCCCAGGAACAGGCTGCTGGGGGTCTTGAGGTGTCAATGACAAAGATGAGTAACCTATGGCCACACAGTGGTCTTTTTGTATTATATTAATTCTATACTCATCTCCAGTATTGCTTCACACGTGGTGAGGGGTGTAGGCTGAGAGGTGAAAGTGGTAGTTGATGAGTGATGGTGGTGGTTGATAGGTGATTCTGGTAGTTAAGGGGTGAAGGGGGTTATTGAGGCCACGGTGTGGTGACTAAGGTCACGGGCAGTGACTGAGGTGACGGGGTGGTGACCGAGGTGACAGGGTGGTGACCGAGGTGACGGGCTGGTGACTAAGGTCGCAGGACGGTGAGTGAGGTGACTGGGATCACAGGGTGTGGTAACTGAAGGTGACGGGATGGTGACCGGAGGTCACAGGGTGGTGAAAGTCACACGATGGTGACTAAATTTTCGGGGTGGTGAGTGAGAAGAATGTATCTTGTGGGACTTACCGTTCATTTCGTTCATCCAGTGAAGTCGCGTCTTCTTGGGTCTCTTCATGAACAACATGATAGGAAGATACTTGAGGAACATGACACGAATCCAGTTAGGCATCCGGTGTGTTCTGGGTCCTCTGTGAAACACGCCATCATCAGTGTGCAAGTCAAGATGTATGTTCTGATCATAGTTAAATGGAAGTAGTAGTAGTATAAGTTGCATAAGTTGTAGTTATAATATTAATAGTTGTAGTAGTAGCAACAATAATATAAACAATAAGAATTATAACTGGCAATAATTATACTACTACTACTGCTACTACAACTATTACTACTACTAATAATAACAATAATGATAATATATAATTATTACAATATTAATTAATAATAGTAATACTACTACTACTACTACTACTACTAATAATAATAATAATAATAACATATAATAATAAGAAGAATATAGTAAAAAAATATAAATAATATATAACAATAACATTAAAAGTTTTAGTACTACGACTACTATAAGAAAAACTACACCAACAATTAAAAAAAAATGCATCAATAACAAGAACAAGAACAACAACAACAACAACGGCAATTACTACTAGTACAAAAAAACCCACTACTACTGCTACCATTGCTGTCATCACCACTACTACTGCTATCAATCATTGTTGTCATCACCACTACCACTGCTACCATTGCTGTCATCACCACTACTACTGCTACCATTGCTGTCATCACCACTACTACTGCTACCATTGCTGTCATAACAACTACTACTGCTACGATTGCTGTCATCACCACTACTACTGCTACCATTGCTGTCATCACCACTACTACTGCTACCATTGCTGTCATAACAACTACTACTGCTACCATTGCTGTCATCACCACTACTACTGCTATCAATCATTGTTGTCATCACCACTACCACTGCTACCATTGCTGTCATCACCACTACTACTGCTACCATTGCTGTCATCACCACTACTACTGCTACCATTGCTGTCATAACAACTACTACTGCTACGATTGCTGCCACCACCACTGCTACTGCTACCATTGCTGTCATCACCACTACTACTGCTATTATTGCGTTCATCACCACTACTACTGCTATTATTACTGTCATCACCAATACTACTGCTATCATTGCTGTCATCACTACTACTACTGCTATCATTGCTGCCACCACCACTGCTACTGCTACAATTGCTGTCATCACCACTACTACTGCTACCATTGCTGTCATCACCACTACTACTGCCTGCCACCACCACTTCTACTGCTACCATTGATGCCACCAACACTGCTACTGCTACCATTGCTGTTATCACCACTACTACTGCTACCATTGTTCATCACACTACCACTACTACTGCTATTATTGCTGTCATCACCACTACTACTGTTATCATTGCTGTCATCACCACTACTACTGCTATCATTGCTGCCACCACCACTACTACTGATATCATTGCTGCCACCACCACTGCTACTGCTACCATTGCTGTCATCACCACTACTACTGCTACCATTGTTCATCACACTACCACTACTACTGCTATTATTGCTGTCATCACCACTACTACTGCTATCATTGCTGTCATCACCACTACTACTGATATCATTGCTGCCACCACCACTGCTACTGCTACCATTGCTGTCATCACCACTACTACTGCTACCATTGCTGTCATCACCACTACTACTGCTACCATTGCTGTCATCAGCACTACTTCTGCTATCATTGCTGTCATCACCACTACTACTGCTATCACTGCTGTTATCACCACTACTACTGCTACGATTGCTTCCATCACCACAACTACTGCTACCATTGCTGTCATCACCACTACTACTGCTACCATTGCTGTCATCACCACTACTACTGATATCATTGCTACCACCACCACTACTACTGGTACCATTGATCCAATCACCACTGCTACTGCTACCATTGCTGTCATCACCACTACTACTGCTACCATTGCTGTCATCACCACTACTACTGCTACCATTGCTGTCATCAGCATTACTTCTGCTATCATTGCTGTCATCACCACTACTACTGCTACCACTGCTGTTATCACCACTACTACTGCTACGATTGCTGCCATCACCACTACTATTGTTATCATTGCTGTCATCACCACTACTACTGCTACCATTGCTGTCATCACCACTACTACTGATATCATTGCTGCTACCACCACTACTACTGCTATCAATGCTGTCAGCACCACTACTACTGCTACCATTGCTGTCATCACCATTATTACTGCTACAATTGCTTTCATCACTACTACTGCTGCCATTGCTTTCATCACCACTACTACTGCTACCATTGCTGTCATCACCACTACTACTGCTACCATTGCTGTCATCACCACTACTACTGCTACCATTGCTGTCATCACCACTACTACTGCCTGCCACCACCACTTCTACTGCTACCATTGATGCCACCAACACTGCTACTGCTACCATTGCTGTCATCACCACTACTACTGCTACCATTGTTCATCACACTACCACTACTACTGCTATTATTGCTGTCATCACCACTACTACTGTTATCATTGCTGTCATCACCACTACTACTGCTATCATTGCTGTCATCACCACTACTACTGATATCATTGCTGCCACCACCACTGCTACTGCTACCATTGCTGTCATCACCACTACTACTGCTACCATTGCTGTCATCACCACTACTACTGCTACCATTGCTGTCATCAGCACTACTTCTGCTATCATTGCTGTCATCACCACTACTACTGCTTTCACTGTTGTTATCACCACTACTACTGCTGCTACGATTGCTTCCATCACCACTACTACTGCTACCATTGCTGTCATCACCACTACTACTGCTACCATTGCTGTCATCACCACTACTACTGATATCATTGCTACCACCACCACTACTACTGGTACCATTGATCCAATCACCACTGCTACTGCAACCATTGCTGTCATCACCACTACTACTGCTACCACTGCTGTTATCACCACTACTACTGCTACGATTGCTGCCATCACTACTACTATTGTTATCATTGCTGTCATCACCACTACTACTGCTACCATTGCTGTCATCACCACTACTACTGATATCATTGCTGCCACCACCACCACTACTACTGCTATCAATGCTGTCAGCACCACTATTACTGCTACAATTGCTTTCATCACCACTACTACTGCTGCCATTGCTACCACCACCACTGCTACTGCTACTATTGCTGTCATCACCACTACTACTGCTACCATTGCTGCCATCACCCCTACTACTGCTACCACTGCTGTCATCACCACTACTACTGATATCATTGCTATCACCACCACTACTACTGCTACCATTGATGCCACCACCACTGCTACTGGTACCATTGCTGTCATCACCGCTACTACTGCTACCATTGCTGTCATCACTATTACTACTGCTCTAATTGATGCCACCACCACTACTACTGCTACCATTGCTGCCACCACCATTACTACTGCTACCATCACCATTACTACTGCTACCATTGCTGCCACCACCATTACTACTGCTACCATTGCTGCCAACATCACTACAACTGCTACCATTGCTGCCACCACCATTACTACTGCTACCATTGCTGCCACCACCACTACTACTGCTACCATTGATGCTACCACTACTTATTTCTACTACTATTACTATCACTAACACTAATTCTAAAAGTACTACTTTCATTACTATTACTACCACCACCGCTGCAACTTCCACTATTACTGCTACTATTTCTAGAACTTCTGTTACTACTACTCCAACTGCTACCACCTCACTAAAATTATTACTACTACTGCCGTGCCTAATAGGTAAAACTGGTCAATTAGCAAGAACTCATTTAAAATTAAGTCCTTTCTAAAATTTTCAAAGATACATTTTTTTCATTAATGTTAATTTAAAAAAAATTAATTTTGCACCAAAAGAATCTTAGAAAACTTACCTAACCTTATTATAACAAGCGCAATTTAATTTAGCCTAATCCAACTAAATATATTTTGGATAAGTTTACAATAATTTAATAACAAAGAAACACAAAGAAAGATATTTTAGTCTAGGTTCAAAATGATTTTTGCGAAATTATTGCCTTATTAGGCAAGAAGAGAGTTGCTATTTAAGCCAAAATCGCAAGTTTTACCTATTCCGTACGACACATACACACAGAAGCTACAGAAGGAAAAAACTTAGTTAATAGTGCCAGGGAAAAGAGTGCCGGGAGTGCAGGGAGGCGGTTGAGAACTAAGCCTAACGATGTTGCCAAACAGTACCTAGTGGTGTTTATAACGATTGTCAATACCCAAGAAAGGGAGATAAGAGCCAAGGACTATCACGGTATTTGAATACAGTGAGTACAATAGATAAGAAACGAAGGAGAAGCAAGGAACCAGGAGTGTGCCATTGAGAGGAAACCTCGTGCAACAAGGGAGCAGAGCCGGACGTAACTACAAAATCCTAGTTGTGGTTTGCAAGAGACATTGGCCCTTGCTAAGCTGGCAGCTGTGGGGATAAATCCCTGCTCCAGAGAGCTGACTATCATACATAAGCACATAACTCATAGCTAGGGAGTTTAAATAGGGAAGGTAACTACAGGTGGTGGCAAGAGTACGCATGCGCTGACAGCCAACTGTATACAAATACACACACGCACACACACACACACACACACACACATTTGTGTTAGTAACTTAGTAAAGTAGCAATATAACCTTTAGCTTTTCTTGTATTGATATTGATATTATTATTGGTATTAGTATAATTATTAGTAATAGTATTTTAGTATAGTAGTTGAAGCGAGAAGTATTTTTTTTTCCGGGGAAAACAGGCATAGATACGCAAGAGTGCGAATGCCCTGACAACCAACTGTATACAAATACACACACGCACACACGAGTGCTGAGCATAGAGTATTATATATAGCAGAATACGTAAAGAACCCAGGAATAGAGGGACTTATTTTATTGCTAAACTAAGGTAGGCTCCTGCACTAAACTGACCACCAACCACACACATACACACACACACACAACTAACATGCACACGCACACACACACACACACACACACACACACACACACGGGTGTGGTACGCACACACCAACGAACAGAAGGGCTATTGAATCTGACCAATAACTCTCTCTTCCCCTCTTCCCCTCCACCCGCTTCCCTCACACACCCCTCTCCTCTCCCTGTCTCTCTCTAGCCTCTCTCTACTTCCTCTCTCTCCCTCCCTCCCTCTCTCTCCTCTCTCTCTCTCACCTCTCTCTCTCTCCCTCCCCTCTCTGTCCCTTTCATCTCTCTCTCCCTCTCTCTCTTGCCTCTCTCTCTCTCCCTCACCTCTCTCTCTCCCTGTCTCTCTCCTTCCTCTCTCTCCCTCCTTCCTCTCTCTCCCTCCTTCCTCTCTCTCCTCTCTCTCTCTCTCACCTCTCTCTCTCTCTCTCCCCTCTCTCTCCCTCTCCTCTCTCTCTTGCCTCTCTCTCTCTCTCCTTCCTCTCTCTCTCGCCTCTCTCTCTCCTTCCTCTCTCTCTTGCCTTCCCCTCTCTCCCTCCTTCCTCTCTCTCTCTCTCTCTCTCTCGCTCCCTCTCTCTCTCCCCTCTCGCTTCCTCCTCACCTCTCTCTCTCTTCCCTCCCTCCCTCCCCTCTCTCTCCCCTCCTCCCTTCCATCCATCTCCCCCTACCCTTTCCTCCCTCTCTCCCAGCACCCCCGGGGTACTTCTACCACCTCTCTCCCCCTCCTCTCCCCCATGCACAACCCTAATCTCCTCCTCCTTCATCTCCCCTTCTCTCCATACACCTCTGGTACTTCTACAACCTCTCACCTTGCAACCCAAGGTATTTCTACCACCTCTCTTCCCCTCTCTCTCACTCTACCTCTCTCTACCACAATCTCATGTACTCTCTCTCTCTCAGGGACTCACCCCCTCTGGCTCCCCGCTTGCCCCCTACCTTTCTCACTCTACCTCTCTCTACCACACTCTCACGTACTCTCTCTCTGACTCCCCAGCTTGCTCCCCTCTACCACACTACCTCCACGCTATCTCCCTCCCTCTCGCCCCCTTCCACAAGTACCCCTTCCCTACCTCCCTCTACCACACTACCTCCTTGCTATCTCCCTCCCTCTCGCCCCCTTCCACGAGTACCCCTTCCCTACCACCCCTCCTCCCTATCTCTCTCCTTTCTCCCTCCTTCTGACACTCTCACTCCACACTTAAGAGCACACCATGGGAATATGGGCATCACAGGGAGAAGGATGTCAACAAGGGGCATGACGAATGATAATGGGAGGTCACCGTGGGAAGCGGAACTCAATAAAAGGGAGGAGTGGGAGAGGAAGCTACCCAGGATCAGTGAGAGAATGGAGGAAAAGAAAGCTGCAGAAAGCAGAAGCTAAGATCCAGATCTTAGAAGAGAAGCTGCAGAGCCTGACACAGCTTAGAGACAAATGTAACTGTTCAGATATGTCACAAGGAATTTGCGCATCAAGCAAAGATAAAGGGAATGCAGAGAAAAAAAGGAGACATCTTGTATGCACAGGTAGTGTCAGACCCACGTGGGGCCCGAAACAAGATGAGTAGCACAGCAACAGCACATGAGAGGGATGTAGACAAAGCAGCGGACATGCTAAAAGTAGTGACTCCAACAATATACTGCAGTGGACAGGGACAAATGAGCAGGATAGACACAGAGGAGCATAGGGGCTACAGCCAAGATAGTGCCGGAAGGAAGGGACAACATAATGGAAGATGCTAATGCATCTCTGATGAGGCAAAGGGAGACACAGTGGGATGAAGAAAGAGAGAGGTCAATCTTTGTCTACGGCCTCCAGGAAGTCGAAGGGGACACCCATGATAGAAGAAAACAGGAGAAGAAAGAAAGGATTGGAGGTATCACGTTAGCAATAGGGGGAGACACGTCCCAGGTGACAAATTTTCAGAGAATCGGGTGGTATACAAGAGGAAGAAATCAGCCCCTCAAAGTAATCTTCAAGGCAGAATCAGCCTGAACCATGATCCTGCAGAAGAAAGCACGGCTGAGGGTGACTCAGGTGTACCAGAATGTATACCTCAACCGGGACAGAACGCAGGAAGAAAGGGTTGCCCTGAAGGAGAGGATAAGAAGGCAAAGAGAGGAGTGAGAGGAGGAGACAGGGAGGAATGGAGGAAACCAGGCCCAAGTAGAAGGACAAACTCACCCACCGGAAGCAGTCACGGAGGGCCTCCAAACACAACAACCCCAAGGCAACCATACATTTTAACCTCACACACACACATCACTCCCCCTGTCCCCACCCAATCAACCAAAAAACCCACCCACACAACTACCCCCCCATCACAAACCCCACCCCACCAACCCATACCTCACTCATACAACTCCCCCCACCCATGAAGCAACCCCCTATGGGCACTCTGCCCACACACCCCACAACCCCCCAAGATCCCCCCAGGTCCACAGTCTTGGAAACGAGGTTGAAGGTCTGGTACACAAATGCGGATGGAATCACTAATAAATATGAAGAGTGGAATGAAAGAATTGATTAGAAATCCCCAGACATCATAGCGGTCACAGAAACAAAACTCACTGAGACAATAACAGATGCAATCTTCCCACAGGGTTATCAAATCCTGAGGAAAGATAGAAGGAGAAGGGGGGGAGGAGGGGTCGCAAAGCACAAGGAGGCAGAGGAACAGTTTATACCCAAAGGCAAAAGATTAAATGGGAAGGCCAGAAAGAGACCCTGGTTTAACTAAAGGTGCAGGGAGGCAAAGACTCAGAGTGCCAGAGAATGGAAAAAGTACAGAAGGCAAAGAACTCAAGAAAACAAAGAGATTAGTCGTAGAGCTAGAAACGAGTATGCACAGGTACAGAGGGAGGCCCAGAAACAGTACGAAAATGACATAGCATCGAAAGTCAAGTCTGACCCGAAACTGATGTACAGTCATATCAGAAGGAAGACAACAGTCAAGGACCAGGTGATAAGGCTGAGGAGGGAAGATGGGGAACTCACAAGAAACGACCAAGAGGTATGTGAGGAGCTGAACTCGAGGTTTAAGGAGGTATTCACAGTGGAGGCAGGAAGGCAGCTGTGTAGACAGGACAGAGCGCGACACCAACAAGGAATATATCAAGTGTTGGATGGCATACACACAACTAAGGAGGAGGTGAAGCAGTTACTCAGTGACCTTGACACCTCAAAGGTGATGGGTCCAGACAATATCTCCCCTTGGGTCCTTGAGGAGGGTGCAGAGGTGCTGAGTGTGCCACTTACCATAATATTCAACTCATCCCTTGAAACTGGGCAGCTACCTGAGGTATGGAAAAAGGCCAACATAGTCCCTATTTTTAAGAAAGAAGACAGAAAAGAGGCGCTAAATTATAGTCCGGTGTCACTTACTTGTATAGTGTTCATCTGGAACGGCACAGGATAATCAACGACATACAGCACAGATTCATGGAAGGCAAATCCTGTGTAACAAACCTCCTGGAGTTCTATGATAAAGTAACAGAGGTAAGACAAGAGAGAGAAGGGTGGGTTGATTGCATTTTCCTGGACTGCAGGAAGGCCTTCGACACAGTACCTCATATGAGATTAGTGAAGACGCTGGAAGACCAAGCGTGCATAACACGAAGGGCACTGGAATGGATCAGGGAATACCTCACAGGGAGGCAACAACGGGTCATGGTGCATGATGAGGTATCACAGTGGGCACCTGGGACGAGCGGGGTCCCACAGGGGTCAGTCCTAGGACCAGTACTATTCTTGGTATATGTGAATGACATGATGGACGGGATAGACTCAGAAGTGTCTCTGTTCGCAGATGATGTGAAGTTAATGAAGATAATAAAATCAGATGAGGACCAAGCAGGACTTCAAAGAGACCTGGACAAGCTGGACATCTGGTCTAGCAACTGGCTTCTCGAATTTAATCCCACCAAATGCAAAGTCATGAAGATCAGGGAAGGGCAAAGAAGACCGCTGACAGAGTACAGGCTAGGTGGACAAAGGCTACAAACCTCGGTAAAGGAGAAAGACCTTGGGGTGAGCATAACACCAAGCACGTCTCCAGAAGCACACATCAACCAGATAACTGCGGCAGCATATGGGCGATTAGCAAACCTAAGATTAGCGTTCCGTTACCTTAACAAGGAATCGTTCAAGACACTATACACCTTGTACGTCAGGCCCATACTAGAGTATGCAGCAGTAGTCTGGAACCCACACATGGTCAAGCAAGAGAAAGTGCAAAGGTTTGCAACAAGGTTAGTTCCACAGCTCAGTGGACTGTCTTACGAAGAAAGATTGAGGGAAATAGGACTAACAACACTGGAGGACAGAAGGATTAGAGGTGACATGATAACGACATACAAAATACGACAAGGTAGATAGTGATAGGATGTTCCAGAGAGGGAACACAGAAACAAGGGGGCACAATTGGAAGCTGAAAACTCGGATGAGCCAAAGGGATGTTAGGAAGCATTTCATCAGCCATAGAGTAGTCAGGAAGTGGAACAGTCTAGCAAATGATGTAGTGGAGTCAGGAACCATACATAGCTTTAAGACGAGGTATGATAAAGCTCATGGAGCAGGGACCCAATAGCGGACAGTGCAACCCCAATTAAGTGAGTACAATTAGGTGAGTACACACACTCACACACACACACACACACACACACACACACACACACACACACACACACACACACACACACACACACATATATATATATATATATATATATATATATATATATATATATATATATATTTATATTTATATATATTTATATCTGGCACCTCTGCCAGAGAGAGGCTGTAGGCATCCTGCTCTGGGGTTTTGGCACAATATCGTCCAATCAAGAACTCCTACCAGGATTATCATCAACAGGCTGATGTGTGAATATCTGCAGCTCGTGTTGGAAAGTGCTAGAAGACTGCATTTCCTCTTCCATTTTAGAACCAAGAAAAGTGTTGTGCATGTGAAGTCAGTGGGGGAAACTTAACGGCTACCTATGGGTAGGAGAGGTTGGTGAGGGAAGGCCAAATGGGGGAGAAGGAGGCAGAGGGTGAGGGGTAAAACTATTTCCCTCCCCCTTCCCCTTCCCCAAACTGTCGCGCAAACAGTGTGCTCTTGTTACGATAATGGAGTGTTTGTTCACCGTGTGTAGAGTGTATATAGTGTATAGTGCATAGCATGTGTGGTGTATAGGAAACGACAAAGCTCGTCTCCTAGCAGTGAAGGCACCACACTCAGGAGATTTCCTTCTAGCTGTTCGCAATTCCTCTCAGGGGACTCGACTCGACCCACAGGTCATTCGGATTGGTGTTGCGCTTCGCCTAGCCGCCCCCATACTCACCGAACATAGGTGTATTTGCGGCAGGGTGATGGCTGATCAATTCGGACTTCATGGTCTCGTGTGTCACACATCAGAAGGAAAGTATGCTAGACATGAGGAGGTAAATGACATCATAAAGAGAAGCCTCGCCACAGCCCGTTGCCGAGCTCAACGGGAACCCCAAGTGCAGAGGTCTGATGGAAGTCACAAGCGTCCTGATGGAGCCACTATGCTACCCTGGATGGATGGTAAGCAGATTGCTTGGGACTACACCTGCGATGCCACAAGGGCAGACACCTACTTGCCATACTCCGTAGCTGAAGGGGGTGGAGCTGCCAGCCACAGGGAGACCCAGAAGACTCGCAAATATGAAGGCCTTTCCCCTTGCTATAACTTCATTCCAATAGGATCGGAGACCCTTGGAGCATGGGGCAAGTATGCTCTAAAGTTTCTCAAAGAGCTGGGTGAAAAACTCATCATAGAAACCAGGGACCACAGGGCGACCAGCTTCCTCTTTCAGAGACTCAGTGTTGCTATCCAGAGGGGAAATGCCTGCAGCATTCTGGGCACGCGGCCCACTGCCGGTGAGATGGACTAAGTATTTGACATGTAGCTCTGAGTTGTTATCTATGTTGTTTTACTCCCTATTGTATTTTTGTCAATGTATTTTGTCAATATATTTTGTCTTGAAATAAAGTATATACTAAAAGATAGGGTGGTAGGGGGAGTGGAATATTCAAATAGCTTCAGAAAGAAATCTAAATATTCTTCCTTGAAGCCTTTTTATCCACTTCTCCGAGGCTATGGGTTCCACAATGTACACCAGAGGTGGACCGCATCATATATATACGTATATATATATATATATATATATATATATATATATATATATATATATATATATATATGTCGTGCCGATTAGGTAAAACTGGTCAATTAGCAAGAACTCATTTAAAATTAAGTCCTTTCTAAAATTTTCTCTTATACGTTTAAAGATATATTTTTTTCATTTATGTTAATGTAATTTTTTTTAATTTTGTATTAAGAGAAACTTTGAAAACCTACCTAACCTTATTACAACAATATATATATATATATATATATATATATATATATATATATATATATATATATATATATCAACACATCATCAGGAGCTTACAATGTTGCATAAATGAGTAACAGGTCCCAGCAGATTCGCTCAGAGGAACGTTCTTACTAAGAATGAGGCAGAGAGGCAGGAGACGCTCAGTGCTTCAGGCATACGAGTTTCAAGTGCCAGAAAGATTGAGTATTATAGGAACAGAGGATAGTCAGTCTACAAGCAAAGGTAATGGAGCGATTATCTTGCGAACTTAACATTGGTGACATGACTATTATAAAAAATTAATTCAGACTTCGGGATGATATAAAAGAATTTACATTCTGAATACAGATGTGTCTGTAATTTGTCTTAGGATATTTCCACAAGATTAAGGAAAAAAGAAAACGGGTTTACAGCAGAAAACATCACTTGCTACTTGAGGAACTCTGTGAAAGTGACTAGTAAGGTCAAGGCAGTGGGAGACAAACTAGTGTTTCTCAAGAATCATCTGCAGTATCCTTTCTCAAGGCTTCACAGACGTCGTCATTTTAATCAACCAATATACAACATTCTTAACGTGAACCTCAGCTCAACTATTCTTACCAATATATTTGTCAAACCTAATTTTTTTAGAGCTATCGACTCTCCATCAGATACTCCAGACAAAGTTTATCCGAATTGTAGCCAGCTAGCCGAGTGGCTTATGCATTGGCCTGGAGTTTTACCACTCACTCGCCATGGGTTCAGTTCCGTGGTTTATCCGAATTCATGGTTGCTTTGAGGCCATGTCTAGATCCTTCATTAAACGCCTGTTATAGTTCTCAATGCCCAACACCTGAGCGCAGCAGAAATCCTTATCGTGACAACAGATGGAGGTGCAAATGAACCACACCATGATTTTATGCCAGATGCAAAACCCACAGAAGAGTCTCTCTTTATTCCCTATGTACCCCACTGGAAAGGACATGAATTCTCACTCGAAATCCACTGGACACTTCCTTCTAAAGTCCTCACAACTCACACGAAGAAGTCCCCAGTCCCTTTCTTACAACCCAATGGAATGATCCCGATCCCTTTTTAACAATCCATTGGATTGTTAGAGGGATCAGGCTCACAAAGTACTGAAAATATTAATTTCCCTCATTACCAAACCACTGGAAAGGTCCTGAACCCTTCCTCAGAATGCAATGAAAAGGTTCATCTTCCCTCCCTCACAACCCACTGGAAAGGCCCTCCTCTCTCCCTAACTCCCTCCCACCCTCCCTCTCCCTCTCCCACCCTTTTACAAGGCTCTAAAAAAGTCTCCCTTTCGTTCCTGACGAAAGAAGATCCCACTCCTCTCATTATCCAATGGAAAAGCTCCTCAACATATTCTTCTCCTGGAGCCTCAATCTAAGCCTCACCTGAAATTCCAATTGATGATGACGACGGTGACGAGGATGGAGACGGTGTTCATGACGAAGGTGAAGAGGAGATACTTGGCGATGAGTGGGAGCACCAGCGAAGTGGGCGGCAGGATCTTCGACACCAGCAAGAGGAACACGACGAGTGAGAGTAAAATGGAGATACCCAGCGTCACCTGAGGGTGTACCAACATGCTATAAAAGGTGGTGGTGGTTGATACAGTGAAAAGGAGGGGAAAATATGGTGGCACAGAGATTCTTTAATTAGTAATTCGGGAGAGGAAGGAAGACACTTATGCTGACTCTAAGTTATTCTTATTTTCTCGAGTAGAACTTCATTAATGTTTTATTGAACTTTATAGATTTATTTACGCATTTGTTCTTTATTTGACGATAAACTTATAAAATCACACACTAGCTTTTAATAAAACCATGTTCTAGCCAAAGAAATATTATGACTTAAACAAATTTTAGCGATGTTCTATAGTCATTTGTCTTCTCTTTCTTGGAACGTCTCTGTGAATTCTTAGAAAGGACAGACGAATTAGACACAGCGCTGTTGGCAACCAACTCTCTGCCAGAACAATCGATGTAGCCGCGAGGCTAAGAAGACCAGTTCAGCTTGATTTTGACTTACCATATGACTGTAAACAGTAGCCCCACGATGCAAATTAATACGTCACTAACCTCAGAACCAAACACTGTTTAAATAGAATATAATGAAGGTCTTCAGTATAATGAGATGTTGTATATCTCACCAAATCGTGAAACAGCAGCTAATGGAGACCTGTCTCTGGTGGACATGAAAGATAGCAGAGTTACACAGTGAACACGTGTAGGAGGTAGCAGACTTTACAGTGAACACGTGTAGGAGGTAGCAGACTTCACAGTGAACACGTGTAGGAGGTAGCAGACTTCACAGTGAACACGTGTAGGAGGTAGCAGACTTCACAGTGAACACGTGTAGGAGGTAGCAGACTTCACAGTGAACACGTGTAGGAGGTAGCAGACTTCACAGTGAACACGTGTAGGAGGTAGCAGACTTCACAGTGAACACGTGTAGGAGGTAGCAGACTTCACAGTGAACACGTGTAGGAGGTAGCAGACTTCACAGTGAACACGTGTAGGAGGTAGCAGACTTCACAGTGAACACGTGTAGGAGGTAGCAGACTTCACAGTGAACACGTGTAGGAGGTAGCAGACTTCACAGTGAACACGTGTAGGAGGTAGCAGACTTCACAGTGAACACGTGTAGGAGGTAGCAGACTTCACAGTGAACACGTGTAGGAGGTAGCAGACTTCACAGTGAACACGTGTAGGAGGTAGCAGACTTCACAGTGAACACGTGTAGGAGGAAGCAGACTTAACAGTGAACACGTGTAGGAGGTAGCAGACTTCACAGTGAACACGTGTAGGAGGTAGCAGACTTCACAGTGAACACGTGTAGGAGGTAGCAGACTTCACAGTGAACACGTGTAGGAGGTAGCAGACTTCACAGTGAACACGTGTAGGAGGTAGCAGACTTCACAGTGAACACGTGTAGGAGGTAGCAGACTTCACAGTGAACACGTGTAGGAGGTAGCAGACTTCACAGTGAACACGTGTAGGAGGTAGCAGACTTCACAGTGAACACGTGTAGGAGGTAGCAGACTTCACAGTGAACACGTGTAGGAGGTAGCAGACTTCACAGTGAACACGTGTAGGAGGTAGCAGACTTCACAGTGAACACGTGTAGGAGGTAGCAGACTTCACAGTGAACACGTGTAGGAGGAAGCAGACTTCACAGTGAACACGTGTAGGAGGTAGCAGACTTCACAGTGAACACGTGTAGGAGGTAGCAGACTTCACAGTGAACACGTGTAGGAGGTAGCAGACTTCACAGTGAACACGTGTAGGAGGTAGCAGACTTCACAGTGAACACGTGTAGGAGGTAGCAGACTTCACAGTGAACACGTGTAGGAGGAAGCAGACTTCACAGTGAACACGTGTAGGAGGTAGCAGACTTCACAGTGAACACGTGTAGGAGGTAGCAGACTTCACAGTGAACACGTGTAGGAGGTAGCAGACTTCACAGTGAACACGTGTAGGAGGTAGCAGACTTCACAGTGAACACGTGTAGGAGGTAGCAGACTTCACAGTGAACACGTGTAGGAGGTAGCAGACTTCACAGTGAACACGTGTAGGAGGAAGCAGACTTCACAGTGAACACGTGTAGGAGGTAGCAGACTTCACAGTGAACACGTGTAGGAGGTAGCAGACTTCACAGTGAACACGTGTAGGAGGTAGCAGACTTCACAGTGAACACGTGTAGGAGGTAGCAGACTTCACAGTGAACACGTGTAGGAGGTAGCAGACTTCACAGTGAACACGTGTAGGAGGTAGCAGACTTCACAGTGAACACGTGTAGGAGGTAGCAGACTTCACAGTGAACACGTGTAGGAGGTAGCAGACTTCACAGTGAACACGTGTAGGAGGAAGCAGACTTCACAGTGAACACGTGTAGGAGGTAGCAGACTTCACAGTGAACACGTGTAGGAGGTAGCAGACTTCACAGTGAACACGTGTACCTGGTATCAGTCTACACAGTGTGTGTGTACTCACCTATTTGTGGTTGCAGGGGTCGATACATAGCTCCTGGCCCCACCTCTTCACTGATCACTGTTAGGTCCTCTCTCTCTCTCTCCCTGCTCCATCAGCTTTATCATATCTCGTCTTAAAACTATGTATGGTTCTTGCCTCCAGTACGTCACTTGCCAGACTATTCCACTTCCTGACAACTCTATGACTAAAGAAATACTTCCTAACATCTCTTTGACTTATCTGAATCTTCAACTACCAATTGTGACCCCTTGTTTATGTGTCCCCATCTCTGGAATATCCTGTCTCTTTACACCTTGTCAATTCCTCGCAGTATTTTGTATGTCGTTATCATGTCTCTCCTAACCCTCCTGTCCTCCAGTGTCGTCAGGCTGATATACCTTAACCTTTCTTCGTAGGACATTCCCCTTAGCTCTGGAACTAACCTTGTTGCAAACCTTTGCACTTTCTCTAATTTCTTGACGTGCTTTACCAGGTGTGGGTTCCAAAGTGGTGCTGCATACTCCAATATGTACTTGACGTACATGGTGTACAGAGTCTTGAACGATTCCTTACTTAGGTATCGGAACGCTATTCTCAGGTTTACCAGGCGCCCATATGCTGCAGCAGTTATCTGGTTGATGTGCGCCTCAGGAGATGTGCTCGGTATTATACTCACCCCAAGATTCTTTTCTTTGAGTGAGGTTTGCAGTCTTTGGCCACCTAGCCTATACTCTGTCTGCTGTCTTCTTTGCACTTCCCCGATCTTCATGACTTTGCATTTGGCTGGGTTAAATTCGAGGAGCCAGTTGCCAGTCTCTTTGGAGTCCTGCCTGATCCTCATCCGATTTAATTCTACTCATTAACTTCACATCATCTGCAAACAGGGACACTTCTAAGTTTATTCCTTCAGTTATGTCATTCACCTACACCAAAAATAGCATTGGTCTTAGGACTGACCCCTGTGGAACCCCGATTGTTACAGATGCCCAAACTGATACCTCGTCACGTACCATGACTCGTTGTTGCCTCCCTGTCAGGTATATTCTGTGTGTGTGTTTGTGAGTGTGTGTGTGTGTGTGTGTGTGTGTGTCTGTGTGTCTGTGTGTGTGTGTGTGTGTGTATGTGAGAAGGAGAGAGAGAGACGTGAGCGCACGTGGGTGTATTTGTGCATGTTGTGTGTGTGTTATTTTGCACAGTACATAGAAATAAAAGTTTATATCTACGCATATATGCATATGAAATGTATATATCATATAAATGAGGCTCAAAATGCTGTATCAAATAATAATTCTTTAATAAAAAAAATATTTTTTTTTGTTACCCAAAAAGCAATTTAAATTATAATGAAATCACTTATAAAATGCCTCTTTTCTATTTTGTTTTTAATTTAACATCAAAATACGTATTGTTCTCTTAGGCAAGTATAATGTCTCTGAAAAGTATGTCATACGAATACTATGATTTAACAATATTGCTGTATGCAAATGCTTCGATGCACTATCGCACATACTATGCACTTTACTTATTGCAGTTGTATGAGTATAACGATATTATATGAAAGTATCACCGCTGGTGCTAATTACTGACCCCTCTTGTTTGAGTATTTCCTTCCCTTACCATTCCCCTGTATATGTGTAGGGAAAAAAACACTTTCAGATGCTTTAGCAAAGTGGTTGCGACCTGCAACCTTAAGAGCATATATGAAAACGTGGAGAAGTTGACAAATATAATATAATGTCCGAACTGAAATACATATGTTTTGGGATTACAAGGTAAGTTTACCTGCAAAATTAAATCCATGCACTAGCATATGTTAAGTTTGTCGATATATAAATTAGCCCTTATTCTGCGTATTTTACATTGCTCTTTGGGTTGCTGATATATTTATATTAGTTTAAGTTTCAGCATAACAAAAATATATATGTACTAAAACATATAGTATATATATATATATATATATATATATATATATATATATATATATATATATATATATATATATATATATATATATATATATATATATATATGAGTGACAGTGTTAGCGAGCCGCTGCCCAGACTAAGGGTCGACAATCCAAATGAATTCTTTATGAACGAGATCCAAAATTTGGTCATCTAAAAATTCTCGGATATTATCCTAACACCACAAGATCTTGAAAAGGCAATAAATGACATGTCCATGCACTCTGCCCCAATCCCAGACTCCTGGAACTACGTGTTCATCAAGAACTGCAAAAAGCCCCTGTCGCGTGCCTTCAGCATTCTATGGAGAGGGAGCACGGACACAGGGTCGTCCCACACTCACTAAAAACAACAGACATAGCCCCACTCCACAAAGGTGGCAGTAAAGTAATTGCAAAGAACTACAGACCGATAGCACTAACATCCCATATCATAAAAATCTTTGAAAGGGTTCTAAGAAGCAAGATCGCCAACCACCTAGATACCCATCAATTACACAACCCAGGACAACACGGATTTAGAGCAGGTAGCTGCTGCCTGTCCCAGCTACTGGATCTCTATGACAAGGTCCTGGATGCTATAGAGAATAAACAAAATACAGATGCAGTATACACAGACTTTGCAAAAGCTTTCGACAAGTGTGACCATGGTGTAATAGCACACAAAATGCGTGATAAAGGAATAACAGGAAAAGTTGGTAGATGGATCGGTAGAACATTCGAGTACTCCAGAGCAGGACATTTAAACGGACAAAGAACACATTCTATTCCTTTCTTTTATTATTTAAAAAGGTTACACAGAATAACAGCAATTCATGTGTATAGTATCCAACGAGAATCGTATTTTCTCAAACCACATGACCTGTTATAAACGACTAGAAAAAGCTTGGGGCTGGCTATTATATCTTATAATTTCATACTTGACATCTTAGTTCCACACAAGAGGACAGGAGAGACAGGGGAGACATGATAACGACATATAAAAACTGCGAGGAATTAACAAGGTAGACAGAGATAGGATGTTCCAGAGATGGGACACAGAAACAAGGGGTCACAATTGGAAATTGAAGACTCCGTTGAGTCGAATGGATGTTAGGAAGTTTTTCTTCAGTCATAGAGTTGTCAGGAAGTGGAATAGTCTGGAAAGTGAAGTAGTGGAGGCAGGTACCATACATAGCTTTAAGAAGAGGTATGATAAAGCTCATGGAGCAGGAAGAGAGTGGACCTAGTGGTGACCAGTGAAGAGGAGGGACCAGCAGCTATGACTCGACCTCTGCAACCTTAATTAGGTGAGTACACACACACACACACACACACATACAGCTGCTTGAGAAGCCAGTGGTAGTGACAGTGGTAGTGACAGGGTCAGTGAACAACCTTACAAGTGATATCCAAAGTTATTAGCTAAAAAAAAAGGCGAGAGGAAGCCTGAAATTACACAGCAAAATTTGAAAGTGCCAAATCGTTTTGAGGACTAGCAGGCACTGCTGCCACATGGGTACAAATATACAAAGTACAAGAGCGAGCGGTCAAGAAGGTCAAGAGTTAAGGGAGGTTGATTAACAAGCAAATTGTGGGGTAGCATACAGCGAGAGTGACCAAGTTAACAAGAAAACGAAGAAAAGAAATATATATATATATATAACCAGGGAAGGTGGCAGTCAGTAGGCCTCCTCCAGGAAGTGGTGATGTCATAGCAGGTTGTATGTCATTATAAATAAGTGTAACGTACCAAAAGTGAAGAGTAATTTACTAAAGTGAAAAGTGAAAATACTTGAGGAACGTGTGGTATATGAGTATAAATGGATATACTTTATCAAGGGTGAAGGATTTCGAAGAAAGTTGTGGAAACTTTTTTAGTCACTAAAAGTTCCACAGGGTAAGGGAGCCTTACACACCGTGGATCGGCCCTCGGAGTTTATAAACCCACACTCCCAACCAAAACAACTACACACTCCAGCTTTTGAAGGTGACTATTGTGTATATTTTAATTGATAGATTTATTCACCTAGGAACACCTAGGCAAGTTTGTACAGATAGAAACTAATAGTAGGATTATTAAGGCAACGTTAGGTATTAATAGTGTAGCTCTAGCACCCTAATATAGGTAGTTATAGGCCTGAATAGGCAAGCATTAGATTATGTTAGCTAACGAGAACTGGCAGCTCTACACTTGAATCTAGGCGTGAAAGAGCCCAGTTCCTTCTTACCAGAGCAGACCCCACATGAACAAGACGTGCTGACATTAGGCAGCACCCCCCACGTGACCCAACATCTGTCCTGGGGCCACGGAGGAGATCCCGAAGTACCGTGGACATCTGCCTCCATCCAGACCCTGTCACAGTAAGACTAGGCTTTCTTTCTCTCAGTATCTGGCCAGTTTTCTGGGGGAAACGTTAGTGAGTTATCTGTGGGTCTTAGGCGGACGGACGACTATGTGTTGGTATGTACCAGCGTCGTCTCTTAAGTTCAAGTCTGGAAGCTAGTGTTACTTACTGTATATTGCTCAAGGGCTTCCCAAGGAACCAGGGAACTCTGAGGTGCAGACAGGACACTAATTACACCATCTTTTGCAGACAAAGTTTCTTCACTGCACATGGTGTTAGGAGGGGTTATATATAAGGAAGACCAGGACACATAGCCACCCTTTTTTCCAAGTAAGTAATCTCCCTTCTAGTATTGTGTAGGCAGTGTGGGGTTCCCCTTACTGCAATCAGCTAGAAATTTGTACCATAGCCACTTGTAAGTCTGAGAGAAGTGTCTCAGAGTGTCGGTGTCAACAGTGCTTGCCCAGAGTGCAACTTACAAGAGGCCAATCCAAACAAGTTTCTACAATGGTCCTTCTTAACCGAGATGTGGAATAGCTAGTTTAGCAGACACATTAGTCTTAATTAGCTAGGCCACAGTTAATGTACCAGTCATTTTCGAAGCTAGGTTAGTTTTCACACCTAGGCCCAAGACTTACTCAGGCTAGGTTAAGCTGACTAATCAGAAGTTATTATTTACAGTAATCTACAGGCAGGCCAAGTAGGCTAGTCAAGCTGTGAGTTTAGTTATTTACAGTGATTACAAGTAAGCCAGGTTGGGTAACTTGCATATTTAATTACCTACAGTGAATTGCAGGCAGCCACAGTTAGGGTAGGCCTCTGCAATAATTATAACAGTTATAACAGCTAGGTCAGATTTAACCTAGCTATTATTTACCTTGCAAGCTAGATTCAGGCTAGTTGCACACTAATTTCAACAGTGATAAAGTTAGGCTAGGTGTTACCTTCACCAGCTAACTACAATAATTGTCTAGGCTTAGTTAAGCCAAAGCTAATTACACAACATTATTCATATACTGTTTATAAGTGAATTACTGAATTTATTTTGTGCTGACCAATTGAATTTAATTTACAAAGACTACATATTTTTACTGTGTGAATTTTGTTGTAGTATTTGACTCATTTAATTTGTGATTTGCTAGCTCAAGCCCTGTAACTATTTACCATTGGGTACAGGAGTTGCTAGGTTAAGCTTTCATAACAACAATATACATTTTAGTTGGGTTTGAGGACTAGCAGTGCATATTTAATAGAGTCAAGTCAACAGTTGTAAAGTAAAGCCATCAAGCTTGTTGAGGGCTTTGGGAATCACTTATTCTCACCTAATACCGTGTTGTACTGTGGGGTGGGCTAATTGACGTATAAATTAGCGACAAACTCTAACTAAACCACAACTATGATGGGGGAGAATCAGGGAGCACCTACCCCACCTCTAAGCCAGCTAAAGCGGTCTATGAGCGCCCACAAGGGTCGACTAACCAGGGCATGTAGGGAGAGCCGTGCTGTCAGGGAAAACCCAGATGCAGATTGCGAGGATCTAGAAAGGTGTTTAGAGCTTTTAGAGGGAAGGCTAAAGGCATTGGAGACAGCCTATCTTCGTTACGAGACAGAAGCCTATGAGACAGAGGAACCTGACGATGTTGTCGAGACAGCTAGGGAGGAATGCGATGATCAGAGGGCCGAAGGTCTAACAGAGTGGGGACTCTGCAAAATGTTAAAGAAAGTATTGAAGGCTAATACAGCAAGGTCAACAAATAATAGTACAGGGCACACACGTCAGCACAGTCCCCTTAGAGTGTTACCCAGATTACCTACATTAAATTTACCAACATTTGATGGAACTTTGACCGAGTACATTGCTTTCTGGGATCAGTTTAAATCACAGATAGATGACAGGGATGATTTGTCAGATGCCACCAAACTACAGTACTTACGTTCACAGCTCAAGGGTAAAGCCCTGGACTTGGTCCGGCATTACCAAACCACTGACATTAATTATCAACATGCCAAGGATCAACTAAAGAATACGTATGGCAACACAGAGGAGATAATGATAGCTATATTTTATCGATTGTCTGATCTTGAGGCTTGCCGTCATGACCGTCAGAGCTTAGAGAAGTTCAAAATCGAAGTCACGAGTCTGACAAACAGTCTTAGAGATCTACATGATTGGGGCGGATCGGAATGGATGGTCAGTCAGACAATTCAGAGGAAACTAGCTAGCACTACAATACATGAGTTACACTTGAAGTATGGGACTAACCGGTTCACAATACAACAGATTGTTGAGGGGTTGAGTGATATCGTGATTCACCTGAGTATAGGTGAGAGAGAAAGGTCACCGCCATCATCACATAAACAAACCGTTAGTTACTCAGAAAACTCGAGAGATAGAACTAAAGCACCCCGCAGGATCGGCACCTATTATGCCCAAGACAGGTCCTCAACCAAGGGAAACCACTAAGACATGTGTGTTCTGCGAAGGTGAACACACTAGCACGAGTTGCTCTCGGTATGCAACACTGAGCAGTAGGCGGCAGAGACTAAAGGAGTTGCAGCGATGCTTAAGGTATTGTGGAAGACATGAGGCAGAAGATTGCCAGTCACATCTTTCAGAGTGCTATAATTGCCGGAAAGGTAAGCACCATACTGCACTATGTCACAACAATTTAAGGGAACCCCAGGCTAGTAGGGACGTTTCTCCAGTAGAGATAGAAGGCGAGCCCGAGCCTGAAGTGGTAGCCAGCGTGATTAGTATGGGCAAAGTCTCTAATCTGAGTGAGAGCACAGAGCTGCTGCCCTACCTACAGTCATGGCAGGGGTTGTGAACGGAACAGAACCGAAACAACCCGATTATTCTTCGACTCAGGGGCACAAGTGTCCATGATAACAGAGAAGTTGGTGGCTAGGTTAAAGTTGAAGGCCACCGACAAATTTAATGCGACATTGGGAGGTGCTATAAGTCAGGCCCACCAAGTCTTATGATGTTGTGGATGTCACTGTTAAACTGGGTGGACATCGCAGAAATATTACAGCTTTGATAGTAAAGACGTTACCTGCGGCTATTACGACCAGAGGTCTTGCAGCAGCAACCAAGCGATTAAAAGACCTTGGTGTGAAGCTGGCAGACCAGGACATTACCACTGACACAGTCAGAAATGTAGGTATCCTGGTGGGAGCCAACTATCTTGATGACTTCCTGTCCACACGACGGACTGTTAAGGAAGGAATTGGTTTATACAGATCCCCAGTAGGATATATCATCGGTGGCAGAATTCCTCATGAGTTCCCTGCAACGCCAGAGAGGGGGGAAGTTCACACCCTGATAGCTGGGGGAGTAGTGATAATGAATGTTAGTGTACACGACGAACCGCCGGGTAAGCCAAACCAAGTAGGAAGTGACGAACACTTAGCCACCTTGGGGAGACGCTTTTATGGGGTACCTAAAGAGGGAGATAGATTGCCATTAAACCCAGGAACCTCGTATCAGTGGGGAAGAAGGGCTACCGGGTATATAGGCCACTGGGTGGGAAAGTACGAAGCTGCTCAGACAAGGCTAGACATGTGAAAGACATTAAAGTTAAAGGGAAGGGTGTTAAGATCACTGGAACCCATAAGTTTACACCCCAGCAATCCACACGGCGGAAACTGGACAGTCGGAGTTAAAACCAGAGTCTGCTTGACGAGAGGGCCGGACAGCACTCGTGTCCAGGGCCCGCTGAAGGGTTTGCGGAAGGTGAACTTGACGTAGACTCACCTTTACCTTCCTGGCGGGAGGATGTGGAAACTTTTTAGTCACTAAAAGTTCCACAGGGTAAGGGAGCCGTTAGGAGCCTTACACACCGTGGATCGGCCCTCGGGTTTATAAACCCACACTCCCAACCAAAACAACTACACTCCAGCTTTTGAAGGTGACTATTGTGTATATTTTAATTGATAGATTTATTCACCTAGGAACACCTAGGCAAGTTTGTACAGATAGAAACTAATAGTAGGATTATTAAGGCAACGTTAGGTATTAATAGTGTAGCTCTAGCACCCTAATATGGTAGTTATAGGCCTGAATAGGCAAGCATTAGATTATGTTAGCTAACGAGAACTGGCAGCTCTACACTTGAATCTAGGCGGAAAGAGCCCAGTTCCTTCTTACCAGAGCAGACCCCACACGAACAAGACATGCTGAGATTAGGGAGCACCCCACGTGACCCAACATCTGTCCTGGGGCCCTGGAGGAGATCCCAAGTACCATGGACATCTGCCTCCATCCAGACCCTGTCACAGTAAGACTAGGCTTCTTTCTCTCAGTATCTGGCCAGTTTTCTGGGGAAACGTTAGTGAGTTATCTGTGGGTCTTAGGCGGACGGACGACTATGTGTTGGTATGTACCAGCGTCGTCTCTTAAGTTCAAGTCTGGAAGCTAGTGTTACTTACTGTATATTGCTCAAGGGCTTCCCAAGGAACCAGGGAACTCTGAGGTGCAGACAGGACACTAATTACACCATCTTTTGCAGACAAAGTTTCTTCACTGCACATGGTGTTAGGAGGGTTATATATAAGGAAGACCAGGACACATAGCCACCCTTTTTTCCAAGTAAGTAATCTCCCTTCTAGTATTGTGTAGGCAGTGTGGGGTTCCCTTGCAATCAGCTAGAAATTTGTACCATAGCCACTTGTAAGTCTGAGAGAAGTGTCTCAGAGTGTCGGTGTCAACAGTGCTTGCCCAGAGTGCAACTTACAAGAGGCCAATCCAAACAAGTTTCTACAAAAGTCTTAGAGGTCAGTGCAGTACGACAACAAGGAGGCAGAAGCAGCAAGTTGGCCATCACTCCACTGCCAGACGCAAGTCATTCATCTAGTTTTGGTTGCATGTTGTGTCAGGATTACTGGTCTCTGACACTGGAAGCTAGGGGTCACTCACTCCTGCCAGCTATTACCTGAATTAGAGTACAAACAACATTGATAAGGTGGAGATAGGATTGATGAGTGGGTGGGGAAACTAGTGTGGGACAACATCAATCACACACACACACACACTCAGTAGCAGTAGAACCTTTAGATTTTCT
>WNWK01015356.1:0-48110 GCA_009830355.1 Cherax destructor | reverse complement strand
TTTGGCCCGGGAAAGAAGAGCACTTTCGTTAAAGGTTCCATAGGAAAAGGATCTGATGAATATGACAAATCATAGTCTAAAAAGGGGCCGGAAAAAGTGGATTGAAATTTGGGTTCTGAAAACAGCCCCCAACGGGGGAAAACTAGGAGAGCAACACCTGAATTTTCCCCCCGGTTACCCTGGTATATTCCACTGCAAATAACCATGTTTTATAGAGAAAAAGAATAAGTTAGAGGTACAGGACTGGAGAAAACCTTTGTGGAGGCAGCGGAAGACCGTAATCAGAGAAGGAGGGGAGCGGGAAGGAAGGAGGGGTGCAGATGGAGAAGAGAGGAGGAGGAACCGGGGGGAGCGGGTCCTCAACGTTCCAGACTTGCAAAAAATTCTGCGATAGCCCAGTTTTTGGGAAGAAAAAGATGCAGAATGGGGGACTACATTAGAAATGGAAGGAGAATGAGCAACCAGGGGGGGAGACTATAGACTGAAAAGAGAGGGCGAGGAGATGGAAGAGGAAACTGCATTGGGGGGGGACAGGAGGGAAGGGGCCGGGGGAGGGACAGTCAGAAGGAATTAGAGGACGGGGGATGAAGATATTGAGAGGAGGAGGAGAACCCCACACGTTACAGAACTACCCGGAGGGAAAAACCCCGGGGCAATGGGGATTTTTGCCGGGAGAGAAGGGGGGCGCTGAGAATTAGATGGTGGATGAGGGCGGTAGACACAGAACTGTGCGAGGAACAGGGAAGGGGTGTGGACAGTATGTTATGCCGGGTATGGACCTCGAGCTAAGAACAGAAAAGAATCAGAGGGGGGTGACTGAGGATTTTTAAACCAGAAAACCATGGAAGGGGACCCCAAAAGGGGGGGGATTTTTAGAAAGGAGAATAGGAACGGGGGAACTTTCCTTGAAGGGGGGGATGAGAGACGGCCGCATAGAGAAGCCTTTCCTTTGAGACAAGGTTTTCCCCGTCTTGGTAAACCTGACAACGGCGAGAGTGATGGATGCACCTCAACAAAGGGGAAAGGAGAGGTAGTTTAAAAGGGACTGATTGTCGGCACTACAGACTGGGCACGGCCATGGCCCTCAATATTTCGCTGGATGCCAAAACGCCAGCAGTTTCTACACTGTTGGGGGGGTCACCTTTCAATTTTAAAAACGTTGACCGCAAAAACCGAAGGAGAAGCCCGGAGCAAATGTTAAAAATATATTGAAGGAAACGTTTTGTTTATTGGCAATGAGGAAAAAAGTGCAATTTAAAGGGGAGGGGGGAGTTTTGGGAGCGCCCAAATGTCATCACCAATTCAAATTCCGGGACAATGGTGTGGGTAAATGTAGTACCACTCGAATTGAGAGAATGATGCTTGTCAAAGTGATAAAAGAAGGTCGTAAGAAGAGAAAGATCGAGCTTGGCCAGCATTCTGACCGTGATGGGGCCGCCTTGAGAGCGTGAAATGAGATATTTTTCCAACATGGCGTAGAGACCCTTTTATTTCTAGATCTGGGGGATAGGTTTGGGAAAGGGGGTTTTAGAGAAAAATTTTGTCCGTTGAGTAGTGAAACAAATGTTTAGGGGGGCATGGAGCTGGTGTTTCTGAGATGAACGAGAAGGAAGTGCGAATCATCATGTAAGGGTCTAGATTTTTTGGGGGGGACGAGGTGGTCCGAGGTAACGGGGAGCAATCCAAAATTTCGCATTTTTGGGGGGAAGGGAACGGTCAGAGAAGAGGAAGGTCAAATGACAAGGTTGCGAATGGAACCCAGGTGACGAACCGGGCACCAGCAAGAGGTACAGGGATTAGAGGTATGCGAAGAGTTGTCCTTTAAACCCAGGTAGGGGAGAACAGAGGGGATCAAAAAGGGGGGCCCGGGGGAGGTTCACGGTTAGGCATCCATGGTTAGGTTTTTTTTTCTTTGTTTTTAAGAAATAAAAAAAAGAAAAAAAAAAATAAAAAAAAAAAAAAGGAAGGAACGTGGAGGAAAGCTCCTAGGGGGAAAGAAAAAAGCATAAACCCCCCGGCCCAAAGGGCCCAAAAAGGGAAAAAAGATGCTGCATAACCCGGAACCTACCCTTCATGCCAGTAAACCAACAATCCGAGATAGTGATGGTGGCCCCGACCCTGGGCCCCGAGCGTTGCAGGTCCCCTGAATGGACGTGGGAAGGTAGGTCCCTTGGTTTGTGCATAATTGCCCGGATTGGACTTGGAAAAACATGGATGACGGAGGATGCGATGGTTCAAGATGCTGGAGCCTTTTTAAAGGCGTAGAGTTCACCTGGATGGTGAAGGGGGTTTGGGGGGGTCCGCCGTCAGACTGCTGTGGAACATCCCGGTTCGGCCCCCCCTGGCTCTGGAGCCATCAGTGTAATATGGCACACACCCAGGGCTTTCCACACCCCTAATGCTAGCTGAAGCAAGTTGTTGCAAAAGTGGGGACAATGCCTCTTGTGCCTGGAGGGGTGTCCAGTGCATGCCAACAGCTCTGTCGCCCAAGGGGGGGGCACCGTGTTGCTGCAGGTCTGTCGCTGCTTCCTTCCCGGGGCAAGTCATGGGCAGGGGCCCGTGTGGCATCTGCAACTGACCACAACCACCGGCGGCCGCAGTGCATTTATAAGTCCCTGGTGGACCCCTATATCCCTATCAGTTTGTCGGCTCCCGGAAGGCGGAGGTACTTTTTTATCCTCTTGGGGAAAGTTGGGTCCTGTCCTCAAGGGTGCAGGGGCTCGAAGTTAGAGCCACTGATTGGCCCACCAGGGCCCCCCCCAGGCCCGTACAGCTGTGTTTTACCACACAGAGACACTTGATGTTCGTGGGCCTGGCGTGAACCATAGCAAACGCCCCGTATGATGAGCGAACGTGGCCTATATGTAGAACAACCTCAACCTCGAGGCTGGCCCCGACCTTTGGTTGGCCATGGCACGTATTGCCCTGATCCTCTGCAGAACCCCCTTGATGAGGCGACATGCTTCTGGAAGGTGAGTTGCGTCAATGTAGATGCCAAGGTACCTATAGCTGTGAAACCATTCCAGGTTGATGCCCAGGATCCGCAGCCTATGTGTTGTGTCATCACAAGAAATGTTATAATGACTATAATTCGTTGTAGAAACATTGTATCAGACTTGTACCAAACCCGATTGTTAACTTTTTTCTTGCTTGTCTTTTTCATTTTTTTTTTGATTTTTTTGCTGCTGGGCGTTCATCACCTGGTTCTTAGTCCTCCAAGTTACTATTTGTTTTCTTGATGAGTTCTCAGTTATTTGGGTGGAAGGTTTTTCAAGATTGTCTTCTGTAGAATTACCCATTTAATTTCTAACAAACTTACAGAGGTAATGAGTCATTTTGTTTGACTGTTGTGTTACTAGAGGTTACTAATATATCATTTATTATGCGAAATCATTGTAAAAGTTGTAAATTACGTGATTATGTTCTAATGAAAACAAAGCAGTAAATAGAACTTAGAATATACGAATTTTGAAGTGGGTAACTATTATAATTTTAAAATATTTATTATTTGTTATTTTTCAAAATTTTAATGATTGATTGTTTTTTAAATTCTTTTTAAGAATAATAATTAAACATTATTGTGAATACATTTTTTAAAACCTATTTAAAACAATTTAAAGTAAAAAAAAGAATTACATAAAAATTTGTAGCTGTTATAACTTTCTTTCTTGTATCATATATATTTGTCCTATTTCTGTATACTTTACTAATTTAATGGATAAATGAAATATTTTTTTGAAACCCTTGTTTTAACAATGGGTTATATACTATATGCTAATAATCATTTAATTTTTGACTTTCCATGATACCTGAAGAAACTAAATGGCCACATTGATTTAAAAATTAATAGGGTGTTGAATAAATATAATATTCTTTAAAAATACAGTATACATCAAAATTAAATTATTTTATAGAATCATGAAACTCAAATATTGATAACTCAAGTTGGAGAATCTCAAGTTTCTTTTATTTTATTTAAAACTTTATATACATATATACAAACATAGTGCAAACTTTCCTAAAGTAGAAAATATATTTGATAATACAGATTCACCTGAATCACATAATCAAATTCTTATGCATCTGTAAGCGACTCAGCTACATACAGAACTTCTTAACATGTTAAGCAAGAGAGGAACATAATAATAATATAATATCTTTATTAACTACAAGTACTACTGTTGGGTTTAGTCCTGATTCTTTCTCTTCTACTTCGGTTCTTCCTCTCACCGGCTATTCTTCTTCTGTCCCCACTTCCCCCTCGCCCCTAGTGGGTCCTTACCTGTGAGTCTAACAGAACTGAACTACAAGTACATGTACAAGTAATACAGACCTAGCTGACATCAATGACATACAACAATATATGTTCTTGTACCTCTTGCACCTTTCACCCAGGTAGATCTGTTGTGACTTGATAAAGCCCACTGTGTGGGCGAAACGTTGTCAATAAAGGATCACATTATTTATTTCCAATATAGAAAGCCGCTTGTTATGCTGAGCATTTCGGGCAAATTAGGTCAGTTTTGTCCCAGAATGCGACTCACACCTGTCCGCCCCGATGGCATGGTGGCTAGCGCTCTTGCTTCACGCACGGAGGGCCCGGGTTCACTTCCCGGCGGGCCGAAACATTTTGAAGTGTTTCGTTACACACACACATACATACAACAGGCCTAGTGTCTAATCGACATGTGCCTAGGACAAAATGGTAACTAACCCAGGTACCCATTTTACTGATGTGTGAACAAGGACGGTCGGATCACCATGCCCAGACATTCAAGGCAGGGTAGGTTCCAACGCTAGAGCTTGCTGCCATCTGCAGCTCGTAAGCCTGCTCTTCCAGTCAGGGACGATGGCAGACCAGAGAGGCCTAGATTCTCCCTACGAGCCCCGTGCGGGTGGGGAATGTGGCTAGGCCTGAGGACAGTTGGTCCCAACGATGAGGTGGTACTTGTACCTCCTCCCACGGGAGATATAGGTCTCTTCATAGTTACCAATCAGGCTTTAGGAGATCTTACTCAACCGACACCTCCCTAATTAATCTGATGGATTAGATGAGAACTGAAATGTCTATAGGAAACCTCATAGGAATGGTAACTTTAGACTTGCAAAAAGCCTTCGATACTGTCAACCACAATATATTATGTAAAAAACTTCAAGCTATCGGCATAGGTTCCACAGACTGGTTTAAGTCCCATCTTAGCAACAGGAAACAAATTGTCAAAATCAACAAAACGGAATCAGAACCACTGCCGATAGCATGTGGAGTTCCCCAAGGTAGTATTCTGGGTCCTTTATTATTCCTGTGTTATGTAAATGATATATATGCCCATCAGTGTCAAGTGGAAACTCCTACTGTATGCGGATGACAGTGCTCTGTTAGTGTCAGGTAAAGACCCACAAGATATAGCTAATGTATTAACACTGGAACTGGAGTCCTGCAACAAATGGTTAGTAGACAACAAACTATCGTTACATCTAGGAAAACAGAAGCCATACTCTTTGGCACGAAATATAAACTGAGCAGGGTAAATAATTTTAATATCCGGTGTAATAGGGGAGAATTGATAGGTAACAGTGTAGTAAAGAAAGTGAATGCCAGACTGAAGTTCCTCTACAGACAAGCACAGTGTCTACCTACTGAGGCTCGCAGGACCCTATGTCTTGCCCTTATACAATGTCATATGGACTACGCTTGCTCTTCATGGTACTCTGCCTTGACAAAAACTAAAAGATAAGCTGCAAATCACCCAGAATACAATGGTAAGATTCATCCTGGACCTGGGTCCAAGAGAGCATGTAGGCCAGGATGAATTACAACAATTGGATATGCTGAATATTGAAGACAGAGTAAAACAACTTAAATCAAGAATATAAAATTGCTCACAGTGTCCAGAATATCTTGTTGCCAATTTTGTCAAGGCTGGGAACCAAATCAGTCATAGTACTAGGGAATGAGAGCATAACTTGTAGTTCCCACAGGCAGTGGCCAGGCTTCAAACACATTTATTGTACAGCAATAAAGGAATGGAACAGACTGCCTGCACATGTCAAAACCAGTCATAGCATGAGCCAGTTCAAGAAGAGAACCAAAAGGTACCTAATGGAGGAGGTGTTGATTCACCGGGAATTCTCCCGGCCCGGGTCTTTACCAGATGGCGACCCGGCTCCGGCTCCCTGGCGTGGGAGTATCAGAGACCTATGTCTCCCATGGGAGGGGATACCCCTCATCGGCGAGACCAACTGGCCCAAGGCCTAGCCACATTTCCCACCAGCACTAGACATGGAGATAGATTGATGCTAGGCCTCTCTGGTCTGCCACCTTCCCTAACGGGAAGTGCAGGCTTACGAGCTCAAGATGGTAGCAAGCTCCAGCCTTGGCACCTACCCTGCCCTAGAAGGGCTGGGCATGGTGATCGACGAGTACCTAATGAATGTAGCGACAGAAAGGGAGGAGAATTATTTTTTTTTTTAGCTAACACACATGTATATGTAAATAACTCTTTTTACCTTATTCCTAGTATACATATATCCTTTATAATAGAATAACATATATATCCTACAATGTAAAATATTAAGGTATAAAAAGGACCCCAATGGAAATAAGTCACTCTGTCTGACTTTTTGGGTTATCCTAGGTTCTCTACACATATGCTGCTATGTATGATAATGTATGTAAATGTATTTGTGTATACGTGAATAAACTTACTTACTGATACTCCCACGACAGGGAACCGGAGCCGGGTCGCTATCTGGAATAGACCCGGGCTGGGAGAATTTCCGGCGAATCAACACCTCCTGAACAAGGACATGGACAACAGCTGTCTTATGGAAACACGTCCCTAATGTTTTGCAGTCGTACTGGAGGAGATTCGAACCCCGATGATGAACAAGCTGATGAGTGCAGTGATGTTAATAATTACAATACTGATGATTCTAATAGTGGTGTATCCAATCACAGTAAGCATGAAAAATTGTATAATTTTCTCAAAATTATATTGTACAATTTTTATAATGTAAATATGTAATTAATGTGTTGCTGTTGGTCTGAAATATATTTGCAAGTGAAAAGGAGAGACACATGGGCATGGGTCAAGTCACGTGGGTCAGTGGCGTGGGTAGAGGTCACGTGGGTGGACTCGAATGGCGTGGGTGGTTGGCTAGAATGAAGCCAACAATCGACGTTATACAGGCCGAAACTTAATACAAGCATCACTTCACAATAGGTAGTGTCGTAACTGTTCTCAGTGTATAATGTGGGACACCACTATAATAGGGTGGTGAATTTGTTAATTAGGAACGGCGCGCGACGCCGATATGACGAGGGTTTAGGTGGGCAGAATACCCATCTGTTCAATTCTTATTTGTGGAAAATATTGGTATTTTCCGAAAGTTATATTCGATAAACTTTCCAGTATGAAGATAGAACCATCAGATAGGTTCGGGCAGAGGGGATTCCACGAGGGTGGGCAAAGGTTGGGCAGTGTCACGCGGATTACCTAGGCTTAGGTACCTACCGAGATGGCGGCAGGAATTTGGCGTTTGCGCCAACCAGACAGTGTTTAACAGCCGCAATTCGTAATGTAAAGGGTTATCAATACGTTCAACGCGTACTGTGGGACATTAAGTCCGGGAATCACTGTAATAGGTGATAATTGAATAAATTGTGATATGACGAGTGACGCCGGTCTAGGCCTAAACCGAGCTACGGTGACGTGACTATCTGACTGGATACGGTCACAACCCTGATTCTGGGTGACTTTCGTTAAGGAAGTGATGTGAAATTATTATCGGTACTTGGTGAGACGTTAAAGTCCAGTGAATCATCTTTCATTAAGATAAGGAATTAGAGGGAGAGAAATACCCGTGTGCCGGCGGTTGAGGGACGCCAGCCGGGGCCGCCATGTTGGATACATTGAATGGTAATGGGTTATCATTTTCATCTTGACACATCAACGTTGAAATATAATAAAGTGAACATTAATAAGAGTAAACCAGTGAACCATTAAATTGGCGTGGGAAATTAAAGAAGATTTGGTGATGTTAATGTCACGAGAGAGAATGTGTGCAGTGGTTCTCAGCAACATTCTCATAACAACCACATGTTGACCTCCCGATTCTGTCTTGAGAATTGTAGAGGTGTCAGAAGTCAATACTTCATATCTACCACAACTCCACCACCATCGTCTTTGCCGGAAGTATAATCGCTACCGTGCAAAGACCACGAGACCGACGCGAGGGGAAAACATGCAGATGACTCCTCACCTACAGCTAAGTACTCGCTTTCTGTAGCAGTCAGTTATCGGCCGGTAGGATTGTTATAATCAGTGCATGTACTTTAGTTATGTCACCGATCTCCAGTGAACATCCATGATGCTGTTAAGGGGTGAGTCATGTTAACTTAATTGTGTGTCTCTCCTCTTCCTACTCTAAATCAGTCAAATCCTCATATACAGTCCACAAGCATTATTGTATCGTACGTATTAGTGCGAGCTAAATTTCCTAAAAACTGACCAGAGGGAGTGGGGCTAATGTGAGAATATCGAAGGGACCCCTTTGAATGCGACCAGGAGTGGGTCAAGAGTCTCACACCTCGCGTGAGTGACTGCGGTAAAATTATCCTAGACGGTCACCTCCCGTTGAGATTATCTGTTTGTAAGTGGCGGTGAAGTCCATACAGGTAGTCTCAAAATTCCCCCACACTATTCATTGAGTCGGATCTCAGTTGGATCAACTTTTAAAGAGTGTAAATTAGTGGGACATTAAGTCGGCTTGTGAACTGTTGAGGAATTAGCGATAATAACTTTAAATTAAGGGAATATGTGAAGACATGAGTCGCCATTCCCGAGAGAGCACACTGTCAACCTCATGGCCCAGTCCCGAGTACACTGGAGGTTTACGAGTCTCGTCTCCTAAGATAAATTAGGACAAACTAAGTGACATCATCGTCCTGCTGGAAACACTACATCGACTTAACAGGACATCTAGATCAGAGGAGGAAATAAAGAAAGACATGGAATGAGCCTCCTCACCCACAGTTAACAGTCCCATCCAGGAGCCGTTGAGCAAGGTCTGGGTATGACATCGTTGTGTCGAATTGTTTTGTGGTATAAAATTTGACGTTATTGTACTGCATGTACCGATATTTTTTGGGATGTTCAAGTTTTTTTGGGTGGCTGAGTAGTTAGTGGCGGTGGTGCCCAGCTATATGATGAGATAGATTTGCCACCGAAGTGGTTATTTTATTGTGCACCCCATATCCATCCTGTGGACGGTAGCAGAATTGGATACACAAAGGCCTGGGGCACTACCAAAGGGTTAACAATTGAACATTTGGGTTATATCTACATTTAATTTTTCTTACAAGAAAGGTTCTTCATGAATAAGATATCTTGACATGTCACATAGGTTATTATATTGTCTATCTCAATATTCCTCAAAAGTGCAAATTACACATGGGGTTTTCCCAAGACAGACCAATGTCTGATCACATTGCATTTAGTTGATCATAAAATCTCCCAAACTGTCAGAAGTACCTGTAGCCAAGCCAAGCGCCAAATTACAACATCAGTCAGTCTGTTCAATTTGGTTGCTCAAAATCCCCCATCTGTGCTCGCTTTTTTTCCTTTAACACAGATAGGCATGTTCATGGAAATTATGGATTTATCTACAGTTCACTTATCTGTTACAAGAAAATTTTAGGAAATTTGCTTAGAATAAGTGGTATCCTACCTTCACTAATAAGATATCTTGACATGTCACATAGGTTTTTAACTGCATCTCTATATTCCCAATAAGTGGACAATTTAGCACATAGTGTTCAGACAGACAAAAATGTGATCACATAATTCATTTAGTTTGATAAACATCTGTGTATCTCCAAACTGAGGAATATTTTGGTAGCCAAGCGGAAGCCTGGCCACTAACATCAGTCAGTCTGTTCACATTGCAAGTTGCTCCAAAAAACATACTTATTTTATCATGTTATCAAGTGGGTTAGATCTACTCAGGCTTAATTTATTCATAGCACATTTATTATTATTTCCAAATTATTCCATCAACAGATATACCAAAGTTATATTCTACATTCTCCTTATGGGTGCTCTTCTTGGCTAACATATCAACTTTATCATGAAGGAGTAATCCAATGTGTGACGGAATCCCAAGGGAAATGACTTAATTCTTGTCCGATTTTGAGTATCTATACCTGGCCTCCAATGAGCATGTGTTTGAGTCATTATATGAGTCAAGAGCCTTCAATGATGACATAGAATCAGTAATTAAATAGAGCCGCTCAGTGTCATAAGTTAGCTTAGCCCTAAGGATTGCAAACAATTCAGTTTGTAGGGGACGCCCAGTGTTAATTTATGCCGGTCAAAATATTATTGTTCTTAACTAGAGGTGGGAAAATACAGATGCAGCCCTGCCAGAAGACTCCTGTTTAGATCCATCAGTGTATATAACTTGAGATAACTTATTACTACCAGTGGGAGAAATTTCCTTGAGCAGTTGCTTTAACAAGTGATTTAAGGAAGGGATTACTAGCAAAAGAGCTTCTTGGGAGGGACTTGAGTTTTGTGATATTAAATTAACACATCTTCCATGGAGGGATGCTCTTTTTTGCCTACAGTGAAACCTGCAGGTGTAAACCCAATGATTCAAGCCCCAACCCCTTTTGATCTGTGAATTACCAGACATAGTAAGATCAATGTGACAGTGTCTGGGTTATTTCTTAACATTCTAATACCAAGTACAGTGTTATCTCAACAATCCTATCACTATATTTTGTAAAAACCAAGCTCCTTCCTCATATTAATCCTTGTAGATTTGGGACAGCCAAGAATAATTTGAGAGCATTTTGCATTAACTCCCAAAGGGCTGGGGAGAACTTCTGGGGGCAATCAAAATGGGAGCAGCATAATCAATTTAAAGGGCTAATATAGGGTTGTACATCATTCTCAAAAATTTTCACATTAGCACCATAGTTGGGGTTGTAGCCAGCAACAGCTTTAAGAGCAAATTTAGTCTATCTCTGCATTTTTTATTTAGTTGTGGTATAGTAGATTTGAAGGTACATCTACACCAAGATATCTGAAGTTTTAACGTAGCTAATGTTTTCACCCTGCAAATAGATGGTGGGTGTCGTTTGCTTGTTAATATCTTTGTTTTAGAGGAAGATATTATGAGGCCTAGTTACAAATTGCTTGAACTTCATTAAGAATGGAACTCATCTTTTTGCCCTGTAAGATCATGATTTTATCAGCATAGCTTATAGCTATATGTTTAGGTGAGGCAGTAGAGCATTTAGAGGCATTAATCAGAATATTAAATAGCATGGACTAGAACTCCTCCCTGGGGTTTCCCCAGGGACATTTCTTTAGACTCGCTTCTAAGCCTTGGTAGAGGACAGGAAAATGTTTGACAGGTATCCTATTATCCAGCAGAGTAGGCTACCACCAATATTCATTTTGGCTAGTTCATGTAGTATAACAGTTCTGTTCGGATATCAAATGCAGATTTTAGATCAAGAAAATGTGGTAAACTAGTAGAGGTGGGGGTGAGGTGAGAAAGGTGGAGATTTCTGCACACTCTACCTTCTTTAGCTAGAGGGAGGGGGGGGTTGGTGTCTGATTCTATAGTACAGTCTGTTAAGTATCATTCTTTAAAAAATTTACAAAGACAGCTAGTTAAGGAGATCGGTCTAAATGTATCAGGCTGGGGGGCTTAGGGATGGGCACAATGAGACTATTGGTCCAGGAAGTGGGGAAGAACCCCTCAATGTAACGGGGTTTTTATACAGTGCCAAAAAGGATTATTAGGCACGCCTTAAAGTTCTGAGAATACAGTTATACCACCCCTTCCTCCAGGAGCATTTGGGATCGCCCTTTTAGTTAATGCGTTATCTAATTCATACTCTGTGAAGAGGCAATCACTCTCATCAATATTTTGGCTCATAAAATTAATCAGTTCAAACATTTTTCAGAAGCACTTTTAAGTTTTCTCTAATATGAGATGGCAGGTTTTCATGCCTAGATTTTAACGCATTTGGGGTGGGTCTTTTTTTTTTTTCAAGTGGAAAGGGATGAGCAACATTGCAGTTTTTTTCCTGGTTATTTTATTTATCCCTTTTCCATGCCAGACTTAAAGGGGAAAGACCTATTAATCTTTTTTAACGAATTTTTCCCCATTCCTGTTGCCTAAGTTCTTGCTTTCATTTTTATTTGTTAGTGCAGCTTGGAATTGAGAAGGTCTGGGTTCTAATTACGGTATGCTTTACCAATCCTCCTAGCTGCATGTGTTAGATTGCGTAGCTGTGGGTCAATAATATTTAATTTTTTTATTGTCATTTCTAGTGAAGGTTTATGTTGTTTTTTTCCTGCCCACTTGATCTGGGGAGTACAGTCTCAATAGCTGTAACTAGATCATCATTAAATTTTTTTGTGTGCCAGTGGGCTCATAATCTTTATACCATTGGTCCATGGGGTTTAAATGTTTTTCTGTGTTCTGGGTTGAGAATAAGTTTCCTCCTTCTGTATTTAACCCCTTTGGGGTTGTTTGAGATATGATCAAGATTGACAGTTGTGAGTCTTGGGAAGTGATCAGATAGAAGATCATCAACTATAACAGAAATGCATCGTATATGATGTATTAAATCGAAGGCACAGATCTAGTATCCCTCATATGTGAGTGGGCCCAATTGTGCCAAAAAAGGAACATTATGCTCATTTAGAAATTTGACTAGTTTAGTTCCAGGAGACCAGGTTAATTGAGGGTGGTTCACTATTATGATCGGGTAAAGCATCAGGCCACAATAGTGAACCTACCTCATACTTGGAGATTTTAATGCCAGACATAAGAATATTGGTGGGTCTATAACATATGATGAGGCAATATCCATTTATTGATTTTTCGATGTTTTTTTAGTCTGACCGCCACCATGTCTTATACTGACACTATCATTGCTAATATTTCGCTTATATCATTTATTCAATAATGGATTATGCATAAGATAAAAAAAGATAAACAAATAAGAAAGAAGGCCCAAAAAAATATTATGTATAGTTTATAATTTGGGGGTTTGGTGGCCTTGAAGAAATGTTATCGACTATAAGAGAAGGGTTTATGTTACCTCTGGTTGAACTAAAGAAACGGTGTTTTATACACGGGAAACAATAAGAAATCACTTACATTGTATAGAGGAGGTGGATGAGGTGTTGATTCACCGGGAATTCTCCCGGCCCGGGTCTTTACCAGACACCCCGGGTCCGGCCCCCCTGGCGTGGGAGCTTCAGAGACCTATGTCTCCAATGGGAGGATACCCCCATCTGCGGGACCAACTGGCCCCAGGCCTAGCCATATTCCCACCAGCACGAGGCATGGTGATAGATGCTAGGCCCTCTGGTCTGCCACTTCATGGGAAGGACAGGCTTTCGAGTGATGAGCAAGCTCCAGCCTTGGCACCTACCCCGCCCTAACTGGGCATGGTGATCGAACCGATTGCATAGAGAAGCCCAAAAAGGGGATTTTCGTGATTTTTACTTTTTTGACGTAATTAGCTAGTCCAGGCGTTCACCCGAATATCCGGGAAAAAGATTTTCGCCTTTGCTTTGCTGTTTTACCATTAATATTGATCGGATTGAAATGATTTTCCAATTTTAAAAAAAAAGTGTTTTAATTAATGCTATTATTTTTTGTATCTAATATTTTTATTTTGTAGAGGGGTAAAAAGGGAGATCTTGGTGAATGCCAAAAAAGCGTACCAAATGTATTTTTTCAGACGAAAAAAAAAGGTATATTAGATTAATTGATTCTGCAAAAATTAATGTTAGGGTTTATTCTAACAGTGGGGATTGTCGGAGCCACCATAGGCAATGTGTGCAATATGGGCCATTTTCAAAAAAGTAAACATTTTTTTTCTCAGTTGTTTGTTGGCCAATCTTATTGAAACTTTGTCATATTATGTTACATGTATGCTTCTAAACGTACACCAAAAATAAAAAAAAATCGGACAAAAAATAAAGATACACGATACATTTGCCTTCTTATTATATCAGACTAATAACTGGAGAGTTAGATGTGTTATAATAGGACAGGTACTGTGGGAGCTACAACGATCTCCAGTGACCACCAACGAAATTTGGTAAATAGTTGTGGGGAATTATGATACTACCTGTATGGGCTTCATTGCCACTTACAAACAAATAATCTCAACGGGAGATTATTTAATTTACCGCAGTCACTCCCGCGAGGTGTGTGAGAAAACTTAAGTCGTCCCTGGTCGCAACGAACAACTTCCTTCTGAATTTTATTGACTTAAGACTCAGGGAGATTGACACCAGTCAGTCCATCTATCATCATTCTATCATGCAGGAGGAGCCACATGTCTATGGTGCATCCAACAAAATAAGCAGACTCTTGGATGTCACTACCGCCCGCCTCCGGCTGGGTTACAAGTATCTTTGGCAGGTTAAATCACCACCACAAGATGTAGACCAAACAAGATGTAAACTTTGCCAGTTGGATTATTGTCACACCCTGCGTCATTATGTACTGGAGTGCGATAAAATTAATGAATTCAGAGACTACTCACTCAGAAATGTTCAAGATATGTCAAAGTATTTTATACACAGTGGTATATTACAGACCATTCTGGAAAATACCCTGACTTTGCTCCCTGTAAATAAAGCATTGACACGTGTGTGTGTGTGTGTGTGTGTGTGTGTGTGTGTGTGTGTGTGTGTGTGTGTGTACTCACCTAGTTGTACTCACCTAGTTGTGGTTGCAGGGGTCGTTTCATAGCTCCTGCCCCCGCCTCTTCACTGGCCGCTACTGGGTCACTTTCCTGCGCCATGAGCTTTATCATACCTCTTCTTAAAGCTATGTATGGAGCCTCGCCTCCACTACATCACTTCCTAAACTATTCCACTTCCCGACCACTCTGTGACTGAAGAAATACTTCCTAACATCTCTGTGATTCGTCTGAGTCTTCAGTTTCCAACTGTGTCCCCTTGTTGCTGTGTCCCATCTCTGGAACATTCTGTCTCTATCCACTTTGTCAATTCCCCTCAGTATCTTATATGTTGTTATCATGTCCCCCCTATCCCTCCTGTCCTCCAGTGTCGTCAGGTCGATTTCCCTTAACCTCTCCTCGTAGGACATACCCCTTAGCTCTGGGACTAGTCTTGTTGCAAACCTTGCACTTTCTCGAGCTTCTTCACGTGCTTGGCTAGGTGTGGGTTCCAAACTGGTGCTGCGTACCCAGTATGGGCCTAACGTACACAGTGTACAGGGTCCTGAACGATTCTTTATTAAAATGTCGGAATGCTGTTCTTAGGTTTGCTAGGCGCCCATATGCTGCAGCAGTTATTTGGTTGATGTGCACCTCAGGAGATGTACCTGGTGTTATACTCACCCCAGGTCTTTTTTTTTGATTGAGGTTTGCAGTCTCTGGCCCCCTAGGCTGACTCCGTCTGCGGTCTTTTTGCCCTTCCCAATCTTCATGACTTTGTACATTGGTGGGGTTGAACTCCAGTAGCCAATTGCTGGACCAGGCTTGCAGCCTGTCCAGATCCCTTTGTAGTTCTGCCTGGTCCTCGTCCGACTGAATTCTTCTCATCAGCTTCACATCATCTGCAAACAGGGACACTTCGGAGTCTATTCCTTCCGTCATGTCGTTCACAAATTCCAGAAACAGCACTGGTCCCAGGACTGACCCCTGTGGAACCCCGCCGTCACCGGCGCCCACTCTGACACCTCACCACGTACCGTGACTCGCTGCTGTCTTCCTGACAGGTATTCCTGATTCATTGTAGTGCCTTCCCCGTTACCCCTGCCTGGTCCTCCAAATTTTGCAATAACTCTTGTGTGGAACTGTGTCAAACGCCTTCTTACAGTCCAAGAATATGCAATCTACCCACCCTCCTCTCTTGTCTTATTGCTGTCACCCTGTCGTAGAACTCCAGTAGGTTTGTGACACAGAATTTCCCGTCCCTGAAACCGTGCTGGCCATCGTTGATAAGCTCATTCCTTTCTAGGTGCTCCACCACTCTTCTCCTGACTGTGTGTGTGTTAGTTACCATTTTGTCCTAGGCACATGTCAATTAGACACTAGGCCTGTTGTATATATGTGTGTGTTTATGTGTATGTAAGGAAACACTTCTGAAATGTTTCTGCCCCACCGGGAATTGAACCCGGCCCTCCGTGCGTGAAGAAGAGCTTTACCCACTAGGCCACCGGGGGCGTGTGTATGTATATGTGTGTATGTGTATGTGTGTATGTATATACATGTATGTGTGTGTGTATGTGTATGTATATGTGTATATATGTGTGTGTGTGTGTGACCCAACAATTAAAATTTGCACCAATAACTCATTACAGTTGTGGCTGGGTGTAGACTAATAGATTGCTCATTGCTTTATAATTTGTTCATGAGTGCAACCATGTACAGACGTAAGTAAATTTACTTACATGATTCATTACCTTGTAACTAGTGAATTCATTACCATTGTACCTTGTTCAGCTATCAAAACTTTGGGGCACTGTCTCTGGACCCTATATATACCTCTGTAATCTGCAAATACCTTTGTAACTTGTCATGATTGTGACCATCTGAGTTCATTACCTTTGTAACTTGCTCAGCTATCAAACTTTTGAGGTCCAGTCCTGGACCCATTATGTACCTCTGTAATCTTTTGACTACGCCCACAGGATGGGTATGGGGTCATAATAAAGATATCAAACTAACTTCGATATTTCACACCTCTAGACCACATCCACTCTAGACCAGTTATAATAAATTACAATGGATAACACCAATAGGTACTGTGTTATTAATTGTGAACTGTATTTTTTTGATAGACTGATAAGAAAGAGAGGGAAGAGAGTACACGTATTAACACGATGAAACCATCACTCACTCAGTATCAGTGGTGGTCGATGGAGATGGTTGACACATCCACAGCAAGGTTTCCCTAACATAACCCACAAACTGGCCAGCTACAATAGGTACGAAAGGGAGAATACTTACTGTGTGGAGGAGGCAGCATTCTTGACAGTCTCTCTCCGACGGAGATCGTTGTCTTACTGGTATACCTGGAGTATACCTGTAAGTTTTTCCACCCTGAAATGTGCCACTCATCAAGACAGTGCTATAACTTATATTGCCAGGAATACCACCTAAAGGGTACGAGGCGACACAGAACATCCAGACCATGGCAAAACCTGGGAAGCCACAGCCACACCGGAGAGACAGGTTTTTTAGTGCCAGGAAGGAAAAAAAGCTGGCAGGAAATGACAGAAATTGTACATTAACTGCAATCACTTCTGGAGTGGAATCACAGTCAATGGCCTCCACTCCAATACAACAGATATTAGTGCCAGGAAACAAAAACCTCCAACCCCAAACCACCAATCCAACAACATTCATCTTTGCAAATATACAGGGTCTAAAGCCAGCAACAAACAACAAAATACCTTACATCACTGGACTGCTTACAGAGTCAAATGCTATGTTTACGGCTTTCACAGAGACCCACATATGGATACCGGGATACAACCTATACAGATGTGACAGAGTGAACAGGCCAAAAGGTGGGGTTGGCCTGATATCACAGAGTCACTTATTTGTTCAGAACTACTAAATGCCTCAAATGATGTAATTGATTAGCAATAAAGATCGAGAATCAAAACCTGGTCATCGTGGTTGTATACAGATGTAACGTCCCAACAATTCGAGGAACAGCTTCTGAAAATTGACCACTGTCTGGAAATCTTCCAGCTCCTGCCCCCAACATCTTGCTCTTGGGGTACTTTAACCTGAGGCACCTAAAATGGAGGAACATTACAAACAATGTGGTAGCAGAGATAACACCAGGAGGCAGCTCAGATGAAAACTCGCACACACATGAACTTTTAAATCTCTGCACCAAATTCACCTTAAACCAGCAAATAGTAGAGCCTACAAGATTAGAGAATATGCTGGACCTCATCTTCACCAACAATGATGATCTGATACGAAATGTCATCATATCAAAAACAATATACTCAGATCACAACATAATAGAGGTCCAGACATGTATGCAGGGAGCCCAAGATCAACAATATGTGATCAGCCGCGAGGGAGCCTTCTCCAAATTCAACTTCAATAACAAAACATAAGATGGGACCAAGTAAACCAAGTCCTAAATGATATACAATGGGAAGATATCCTAAGCATCACGGATCCCAATCTATGTCTAGAAAAAAATAACTCTGTGGCACTTGAGGTTTGCTCAAGGCAAATTCCCTTAAGAAAAAGGAGGAAAAGATGCAAACTAGAAAGAGAGAGGCGCTCCCTATACAGGCAAAGGCAAAGAATAACGGAGCGGCTACAAGAGGCCAATATATCTGAAATACGAAGGAGACACTAGTCAGAGAAATAGCAAACATTGAATTAAAACTAAAGGAATCTTACAAGAATCAAGAAACGTGGGAAGAACTAAAAGCCATAAACGAAAGTGAAAGAAACCAAAAGTATTTCTTTTCAAATGCAAAGTCCAAGTCGAGAACAACAACCAGTATTGGGCCCCTACTTAAACGGGATGGGTCATACACAGATGACAGCAAGGAAATGAGTGAGTTACTTAAGTCCCAACATGACTCAGTTTTTAGCGAGCCGCTAACCAGACTGAAAATCGAAGACCTAAATTATTTTGTATGAGAGTGCCACAGAACTTGGCTGACGCATGCCTATCTGACATCACCCTGACGCCAAATGACTTCAAAAGGCAATAAATGACTTGCTCATGCACTCCGCTCCAGGCCCAGACTCATGGAACTCCGTGTTCATCAAGAACTGCAAGAAGCCCCTATCACGTGATTTTAACATCCTATGGAGAGGGAGCATGGACACTGGGGTCGTCCCGCAGCTACTAAAAACAACAGACATAGCCCCACTCCACAAAGGGTGCAGTAAAGCAATAGCAAAGAAATATAGACCAATTGCGCTAACGTCCCATATCATAAAAATCTTTGAAAGAGTTCTAAGAAGCAAGATCGCCACTCATCTAGATACCCATCAATTACACAACCCAGGGCAGCACGGGTTTAGAGCAGGTCGCTCCTGTCTGTCCCAACTACTGGACCACTACGACCATGTTCTAGATGCTCTAGAAGACAAACAGAATGCCGATGTTATATACACAGACTTTGCAAAAGCCTTTGACAAGTGGGACCATGGTGTAATAGCACACAAAATGCGTGATAAAGGAATAACAGAAAAAGTTGGTAGATGGATCTATAATTTCCTAACAAGTAGAACAGAAAGAGTAGTAGTCAACAGAGTAAAGTCTGAGGCAGCTAATGTGAAAAGCTCTGTTCCACAAGGCACAGTACTCGCTCCCATCCTGTTCCTCATCCTCATATCAGACATAGACAGGGATATATGCCACAGTGCCGTGTCTTCCTTTGCAGATGACACCCGAATCTGTATGACAGTGTCCACCGTTGAAGGCACTGCAAGACTCCAAGCAGACATAAACCAAATCTTTTAATGGGCTGCAGAAAACAATATGAAGTTCAATGATGAGAAATTTCAATTAATCAGATTCGGAAAACGTGAGGAAATTAAATTCTCATCGGAGTACAAAACTAATTCCAACCACACAATAGAGCGAAAAACTAATGTCAAAGACCTGGGAGTGATCATGTCAGAAGATCTCACCTTCGCATCTGCTAGAAAAATGACAGGATGGATAATGAGAACCTTCAAAACCAAGGATGCCAAGCCCATGTTGACACTTTACAGATCGCTTGTTCTATCTAGGCTGGAATATTGCTGCACACTAACTGCACCTTTCAAGGCAGGTGAAATTGCTGACCTTGAAAATGTGCAGAGAACCTTCACGGCACGCATACCTGCGATAAACCACCTCAATTACTGAGAACGCTTGAAGTTTCTAAACCTGTACTCCCTAGAATGCAGGCGGGAGAGATACATTATTATATACACGTGGAAAATTCTCGAGGGATTAGTACCAAACTTGCACACGAGAATCACTCCCTACGAAAGCAAAAGACTCAGCAGACGATGTAACATCCCCCCAATGAAAAGCAGGGGTGCCACTAGCACGTTGAGGGACAACACAATAAGTGTCAAGGGCCCAAGATTGTTCAACTGCCTCCCAGCATACATCAGGGGGATTACCAACAAACCCCTGGCTGTCTTCAAGCAGGCACTGGACAGGCACCTAAAGTCGGTACCTGACCAGCCAGGCTGTGGTTCGTACGTTGGACTGCGTGCGGCCAGCAGTAACAGCCTGGTTGATCAGGCTCTGGTCTAACATGAGGCCTGGTCACAGACCGGGCCGCAGGGCCGTTGACCCCTGGAATTCTCTCCAGGTAAACTTCAGGTAATAACAATCACCATATCTTTTAAATACTTATACTGTAGTCCTACCAGAGAATGAGTACTTATGGATGGTGGCAACCGTCTGTGGGATGGACGTAAACACGGCGTCGATGGTGGTGGAGTTCCAATAATGTATCCAGGTGTAGTAGGCTCCAGTCCGAGTTGTGTCGGATCTTGTTCGAGTTTGAGTCGAATCCTGGCAAGGTCGCCACTTCTGAAGGTTTATTACTCAGTCCTGGCTCCTCCTTAGGAAAATTACAAAAATGGAAAAGATAAATAATAACAATGAAGATAAGCACTTTATTTAATAGAAAGTTATGAAAAATAATAAATATTTAAACATGAACATGAAATCCTATCTTAAAAACAAAATGAAAAATTAAATAGATAAATAAAACTGAATTCAAAGCTAATTTATACTGATGGAATTGGTAGATGAACGTGTCGATATTCTTGACACGGTAGCTCTGAATTGTTCCTTGTTTTCTAAATTCCTTGCTGTTGTTGATGAATCAACGGATGTGTCAACAACCACTCGGTCGATTTATGTTTCCAAAACCACTCAGTTGACGGATGTTTCCAAATCAAAGTTGGAAACTATTAGTCAAAGATACCAGGGACTCAGGTGTCGTCCACTTGTGGATCTTGTAGTTGCCTGGGTTGTTGTTTGGTTTTAGAGGAACCACAGCTGAGTTGTAAGACAGCAAATAAACGTCTCGTGGACCATCAGAAACCGTCGGCTTTGTGCCAGATGCCCCTCGCTGGCCCAGAAGGCTGTAATGAAATCAAAAGACATAATTACTCACCACTCTAATAATTATTCAAATGGTAGGCATAAGTTATTTAAAAGAAATAATAATAATAATATCTTTATTTACTACAAGTACATGTACATGGTATACAGTCCTAGCTGACATCAGTGACATACTACTATATAGAAAGCCGCTTGTTATGCTGAACATTTCGGGCAAATTAGGTCAATGTCCCAGGATGCGACTCACACCAGTCGACTAACACCCAGGTACCCATTTTACTGATGGGGAACATAGACAACAGGTGTAAAGAAACACGCCCAATGTTTCTACCCTGGCTGGGAATCGAACCCAATCCCTCGCCGTGTGAAGCGAGAGCTTTAGCCACCAGGCCACCAGAAGATTTAAACAGATTAGTTTACTTTAAGGCAAGGCAGGACAGAGGATAATTACATCTCAAAAAGTAATCTAAGAGTGAAGCTTTTACATAAAATAAATTAAGACAGGAGCAGCTGTGTATACTTACAGTGGTGTTGGGGGTGGTCAGTCAAGAGACCAATCCCTTGGCTGGAGCCGTGCACTTCACCTCTCACCGGGTGGAGAAAGGGGGGGGATAGTGGGAGCTAGACCTCTTCAAGGGGGCTCCTTGCTGTGTTGAAGAGGCTCTTGGTCTGAGGAATTGGACCTTTTGGTCTTCTTCCTCAGACCGAACTTAATTACCCCCCAATCCCCCCTCCCTTTCCCCATTTTTCCCATCCACCCTTTTTTCCCTTTCCTCCTCTTCCTCCTCATCCCTCCCTTATTTCCTTCTCATTTTTACCCTGGGAGCTTCCCTCCACAGGCATTCTAGTTCCTAGGTAGGGGGAAGGGTATCGTGGTCCATCCCATTCTGTTGAGGTCCTTGGCGTTAGTGTAGTTTGCCGTGGAATCTGGATCGCCTGGGGATGTCCCGATCCCTCTCCGGTCTCCAGGGGGGTGGCCTTGGGTATCTTTCGGGCGACGGGTGTATCTCTGGAGGCCACCTTTCGGATTCCGGGGGTGGTGGCCAAAGGCGGTATGCTTTGTGGCGGATATCCGGCCGCCCTCTCTTTTGTCCACTGAGGTGGCTCAGTGGATGTGAGGTTGGTATCCCAGATTGCTGGTTTACTGGCATGAAGGGTAGGTTATGGCACGGGTTCCATGCAGCATCTGCACTACTTGCGGTGTTGAGGTCCTCTTGGGCGCAGAGAGGGATTTACGCCCCTTTCATTCCTCCTAGGAGCTATTCCTCCTTGTTCCCCCCTTTTTTTATTCTTTTTTTTATTTTTATTTTCTTTTCTTCTTTCTTTTTTTTCTTTAAAATAAAAAGAAAGAAGTAACCTAACCATGGCTGACCCACTCAATGAACCCAATACCCCCAGGCCTCTTCCTGATACCGCACCTAGTTCTGACCCTACCTCGTTAACAGACAACTCTTCGGACAACTCTAATACCCCTGTACCTCTTGCTGGTGCCGGTTCGTCACCTGCTTCAGGTACCGGGGATCCGACTGGCCCTTATGACATATCTGACCTTCGCTCTTCTCTGACTTTGATTCCGGCTTCTCCCTCGACGGTGCAGCAATTTTCGGATCGCTCTCCCGTCACCCATCGGACCACCCCCGGTCCCACATCCAAATGACCAAGACCCTTACATGATGATTCGACACTTCCTTCTCGTTCATCTCAGAAACGACCAGCACATCGCGCACTCCCCTTAAACACTTTGTTTCACACTACTCAATGGACAAAGTTTTTTACTCTAACACTGACTACTCCAACTACCTATCTTTCCGATCATAGTATTGGTAAAGCTCTCCTACGCCATGTAGGTAAAGATATCTTATTTCACACTCTCAAGAGCGGCACTCGCATCATCACGGTCCAGAATGCTGGCCAAGCTCATGATCTTTCTCTTCTTACGACCATAGATACTATTCCTATCACTATTGACAAGCATCATTCTCTTAATTCTTGTAGTGGTACTGTCATTTTACCCCACACCATTGTCCAACGGAATTTCCAGACATGTGGTGATGACATTTTGGAGCTGCTTGAGCTCCAAGAACTCCCTATCCTTAAAGTTATTAACACTTTTGTCCTCCCAGCCAATAAGCGAAGACGTTATCCTTGAAATGTTGCTTGTTTAACGTTTGACCACCGTGAACTCCCACCTTCAGTCTACATTGCAGGTCAACGTTTACAAGTTCGAAAGGTGACCCCTTACACCGCAACAGTGTAGAAACTGCTGGCGTTTTGGTCATCCAGCAAAATATTGCAGGTCCATGGCCGAATGCCCAGTCTGTGGTGCTGACGACCATGCCAGTTCTTCTTGTACTCTACCTCCCTCTTGCCTTAACTGTCGACTTATATCTTTCTTTCCATAAATCATTGCTTATTTGCAGTGGAATATCCAAGGCCTCAGGGGTAACCAGGGTGAACTTCAGGTGTTGCTCTCCCAGTTTTTCCCTATTGGGGTCTGCTTGCAAGAACCCAAATTACAATCCACTGTTATCAGGTCCTTCTCAGGCTATGATTTGTTATATTCATCGGATCCTTTTTCCGATGGAACCTTTAACGAAAGTGCTCTTCTTATACGCATTGGTGTTCCATACCTTCACCTCTATGTTCCTTCTTCCTTACATTACACCGCAGTCCGTATCCACTTGAATAAGTGGTATACACTCTGTTCTTTATATCTCTCCCCTTCGCAGGTATTGTCTATCATGGATGTTGATTTTCTAGTTTCTTCCTTACCGCAACCCCTTCTGTTACTTGGCGATTTTAATGCACACCATTTTCTCTGGGGAGGGTCGCACTGTGACTCCCGTGGTGTTCAGTTGGAGGCATTTCTTGCTTCTCTCCCCCTCCATGGATTCTGCTTGTTGACTCTGCCCAGTGCGGTCACAGCAGCTCTGACTTTCGGTTTTCAGTCTCCCTACGATCCCCGTTGGGGAGGGGAATTTATACCTTCATCACGATGAGTTATGCAAATCGTGTCAAGATCAAACCCAACAGTGGCACGGTGAATGATTCATCAAAACTTGCTCTAGCAGTTGCTGTTAGGAGCGTGCTACAGGTGAAGTTCAACACCATATTGACCCTAAAAGAAGCATTTATTGTCGTGTGCAACGATGATGAAGATGCAGAGAAACTACTCACTACAACAGCCACCACCACTCTCTCTGATCCAGGATTTACTGTCATGTCATCTCCAGCTCTCAGGGCAAGGAGGACAGTTTTCCTTAAGAAACTTGATAAGCTTCTCACAGTTGAACCTATCAACGAACTCAAGACATCCATTGAAGATCAAAACTCATGGGCCACAGTGGAGAGCATTGTGAAAATACCTACACCTTCCTCCATGCTCAAGGTCACGTTTACTGACGTCAACATGGCTGCCACTGCATTAGCCGACGGTCTCGCTGTATATTATTACTTCGTCAGCCCCATCTGCATCGAAGCTGAGAGATTCCACTATATTTCTCACTGTTGGACCTGTTACTCTTATGCACACAACACCAAAGACTGTCCTGTGAAGGAAAAGAAGTTTTGCACTACTTGTAGTAGTGAAGGACATGATTTTAGATCATGCACCGCCGCTGCTCCACCAACACCATCTTGCCTCAACTGTAAAAGCAACGATCACCACACACTTGCTGCTAAATGTCCCACTCGTAAAGACATTATGAAGAAGACCCAAGAAGCAGCACAGAAAAAGTCATCTTCAAAATCACCCACCTATGCTGCTATTACAAAACTACAAGCTACCACAACTAAAATTCTCCAAGCTTCCACGCAACCTACTACTACCAGCATTGCACCTGCCAGTGACCCAACCACCATCTACTACTGTATGGTTTATGCTCATATGCATAATGTTGCTGTTCCTGGGACATTCAACACCTCCATCAATGAACTCTTCAAATTAAACAACATGCCAGAGTTCAAATTCCCAGATTCTCCACCATCTTCTGTGATACTCAACAACAACCAACATCATGTCGTCGTCACTTCAGCGGCTGCACCAACACCAACACTAGCTACTACTGACGTCACGCCAACATCAACTAATGAGAGCTCACCGCCATCTCACACCTCTACCAAGAACCAATCAGCTGCCTCCCTGTCAGTGGAGACACAGCCACTCCCCACCACGAACCAATCACGGACCACCTCTGCCAAGCACCCCACTCCACCACTATCAGGACCTGTCACTCGTTCTGCGGCCCAAGCTTCCAACCCACCCACTGCTGCTCCTAACACATATACTGACGTTGACAGGGTGCGAACCTTCAGGGGTATTTACTTTGTCACCACCAACCAATACTCCGAGATAATGTATGCCAAGGAGCTACACCAGCGTCTTCAGGATGGAACTGTCAAGTATACCCTTGATCAGGGCACCAACTACTCCTTCTCAGTCATCCTACATGATATTCTACTAGAAAACGAACTCCCTTTTCAAATTGATTACATCACTGGAAAGAAATTCAAGTCTCTTGTGAATGGATCTCCTACTCATCAGACATTAGACATCACTACTTCTCCCGCCTCCAAGACCCAGTAATCAACACATCACTGTGCAGTGTGCCTGCCTTCTCGACCATTCCTGCCTGCTCTGCCGCCCTCCTCGCTCCAGTGAGCCAGCACTACCGTCCACCACCTCTCTGTGTCATCGCTTGCAGTACGTCAGTACCACCTGCTCCACAGTGGTTGGGCCACTGATCTTTTATTTCCTCCTCGCCTCCACCATCCCATACTTTTCCAGAATTTCCATCCTTCCCCATCCTTCTTCCTTCCCCATCCTTCTTCCTTCCCCATCTCGTCGATTCTTCGGCCTTAAAGATCGAGATCCCCCTCCATGTTTTAAATACGGGTACTCCTACCCATTTTGATCCTCAAACTCATTCTTTCTCCTGTATCCATCTCTCCATCTGCTCTTCCTCAACAGTCCTTGACTTCATCTGGTCTGTCCTCCTGGACTTACATGACAGCGATCATTTCCCAATCATTCTTAAGTCCCCTTCGTTTTTTCCACCTCCTCGTTGCCCACGCTGGCAATTTGACCTGGCGAAATAGAACCTTTACACAAATCTTACTGCCTTTCATGAGGTTCCTACCTCGTCCTCCATTAATGAGGTTTTACATCTCTTTTCGTCCTCCGTCTTCACAGCAGCTTCACATTCTATCCCTCAAACCTCGGGCAAGCATCCTCAGAAGTGCGTGCCTTAGTGGTCTCCTACTTGTGCTCGGGCAGTACATTTGAAACGCGCTGCGTAAGGCAGGTATCGGAATAACAGAACCACAGAGAGACTCCTTGATTTTAAGCAGAAGAGAGCTATTGCTCGCTGTGTCATACGTGACGCTAAACGCACTTGCTGGCGAGATTACGTTTCTACTGTCACTTCGGCTTCCTCGATGAGTGCAGTCTGGAAGAAAGTGCGGGAATTAAGTGGTAAATTCTCCCCCGACCCGGCTCCTGTTCTTCAGGTTGCCGGTGTCGATATAGCACACCCTCTTGCCGTTGCCACTGAAATTGGTAATCATCTGGTCCACATTTCTCAGAGGCTCCATCTATGCCCCTCGTTCCTTTCTTCTAAGTCTGCCAACGAGTTAAAGCCCTTAGATTTTTCTTCTCTTAGAGAAGAATCTTATAATGTGCCTTTTACCCTTCAAGAACTGGAGGCAACACTCTCTGCTTGCCGATCATCGGCAGCTGGGCCAGACGACATACATATTCGTATGCTACAGCATTTACATCAGTCTGCTCTTACTGTCCTCTTACGAATCTATAATCTTATATGGTCGCAAGGAGTTCTTCCCCAGCTGTGGAAGTCTGCTATTGTTCTCCCTTTTCGCAAACCGGGTACTACGGGACGTGATACCTCCCACTACCGTCCCATCGCTCTTACCAGTGCAGTTTGCAAGGTGATGGAACGTCTAGTTAATAGACGTTTGATGTGGTATTTGGAGATGCACAATAGTCTCTCCCCTAGTCAATATGGCTTTCGTAAAGGCCGTTCTGCCATTGACCCCTTACTGCGCTTGGATATGTATATTCGTAATGCCTTCGCTAATAACCACTCGGTTATCGCCATCTTTTTCGACATTGAGAAGGCTTATGGCACAACTTGGAGATTTAATATCTTGGCCCAGGCCCACTCCTTAGGCCTCTGAGGCAACCTACCATTCTTCCTTAAGTCCTTCTTAACTGACAGATATTTCCGTGTCCGGGTTAGTAATGTGCTTTCCCCAGAATTTGTCCAAGCTGAAGGTGTCCCCCAGGGTTGTGTTCTGAGCACAACACTCTTTCTCCTTGCTATAAATAATCTGGCATCTGTTCTCCCATCCAATATTTGGTCATCGCTCTGTGTGGATGACTTTGCTATAGCTTGTGCAGGTGCTGACTGTCACCTCATTGCAGTTTCCCTCCAGCATGCCATCAACCGGGTTTCTGATTGGGCCACCAGTCACGGGTTTAAATTTTCTTTGATCATCCATTGTACCTATACGGCTCACGTATTCCAGAACGTGATACAGTCAGGTTTCTCGGCCTCCTGTTTGACCATCGATTGTCCTGGAAACCTCATATTACCTCTCTTAAGGCAACTTGTCACAGCCGGCTGAACCTCCTTAAAACCCTCGCACATCTTTCATGGGGGGCTGATCGTAGAACTCTCCTTCGTCTACATTCAGCCCTAATTTTATCAAAACTCGATTATGGTGACCGGATATATTCGGCGGCCTCCCCTGCTACTCTTTCCATCGTTAATCCCATCCATCACCAGGGATTATGCCTTGGTGCATTTCGTTCTTCCGGTTGAGAGCCTCTATGTAGAAGCGAACATTCCATTCTTGTCTGATCGTCGTGATGCACATTGCATTCGCTATTATGTTCGCTCTCATGACCTACACAATCCTTCCATGTATAGGATTGTTACAGATGTTAGTAGACGTTCTTTATTTGTTCGTCGCCCCTGCTTACTTCGTCCCTTTTCTCTTCGTCTACATTCACTCTTGTCTTCCCTTGAGCTACCACCTCTATATGTTCATGTGACATCTCCCTTTCCCCTACCCCTTGGGAAGCTCCTGCTGTCCGTGTCTGTTCTATTCCTCTACCTTGCGCGAAAGCCCAACTACCTACAGCGGCTTCTCTCGCTCTTTTTTTCTAGACCACTTCCGCTCTCATTCCCATGCCATCGCAGTTTACACTGATGGTTCAAAGTCGTCTGACGGCGTCGGATTCGCAGCATATTTACGGCTAACATATTTACGGCTGAATTGTATGCCATTCTTGTGGCACTTATCCGTATTGCAACTATGCCTGTATCACCATTTGTGGTCGTTTCAGACTCCCTTAGTGCTTTACAGGCTATCCGTAAAATTGATATACCTCAACCCCTAGTTCTTCGTATCCAACTTTGGTTATGCCGTATCTCTAGCAAGCACAAAGATTTTTTTTTTGTTGGGTTCCTGGTCATGTTGGCGTACAGGGCAATGAACAGGCAGACACTGCTGCGTGGCCAACAGTACATGACCTTCCAGTTTCATATAGAGGTGTTCCTTTCACGGACTATTTTGCGGTCATTGCTACCCACCTTCGTACCCGTTGGCAACAACGCTGGTCTGACCTGCTAAATAACAAACTTCATTCTATTAAACCGAGTATAGGTTTCTGGCCTTCTTCTTGTCACCAATGTCGAGGTTGGGAGACTACACTCTCCCGTCTTCGCATTGGCCACACTCGTCTTACGCACGGGTATCTCATGGAGAGGCTCCCTGCCCCTCTCTGTGAGCATTGTCAGGTTCCAGTGTCTGTTCGACATATTCTGTTGGACTGCCCACTTTATCAACAAGTGCACAGAATTTACCTCCAAGGGCATCTTCGCTCTGCGGCCCTTTCTTTACCTTCCCTTCTTGCTGATGGATCCTCCTTTAATCCTGACTCTCTCATTGACTTTTTGACAGAAACTGACTTACTACACAAACTCTGAAAATTATACCTTTAGCACCTCCCTCAGTCCCTTCTACCTCGATCTCTTGCTACCCTCTCTCCCTGCACTATCCACTGTCCTGCTGCACTTCATGCCCTACTAATCATCCATCTCCCTCTTACAACCCATTCTCCCTGCATCCTGCAATAACCTGCAGCACTGTATGACCCCTGTGGTTTAGCGCTTCTTTTTGATTATAGTAGTAGCAGGAGCTAGACACTCACCCTACCTTAACAAGCAGAGTACCACACAACTATCACTATACAGACATTCACACTTTCATTACTCCCATCTATGGAATTTTCCCTCACAGGGGTCAATTGTGGGTTCCGGGATGGAGCATGCGGACGGGACATCGCAGAATCAGGGATTTTGTAGGTCGACAGGGTGGGTGTGTCATCAGCCTGGATTGGGAAACTGCTTATGATAGGGTAGAACGGGGGATGTTATGGGAGATTTTAAAGAGACAGGGGTTTGGGGATGAGGTAGTGGGTTGCGCAAGCACGCTTTATGATATAGCACAGTTTAGGGTATAGATCAAGGGTAGGATGGGGGAAGCAGTGGGCATGGGTAAGGGGCTGCAACAGGGGTGTCCCTTGTTGCAGCTTCTTTTTGCGTGTCTTCAGGACCCCTTTTATAGGTTGGTAAGGGAGGGGGTCGGGGAGCAGTTTGGGGATCCTGTGATGGCTCCCGGAATAGTGGGTTACGTCGACGATTCTACTATTCTCGTGGGCAGTGAGGAGGGTTTAGCGAATGTAGATAGGTTTGTAGGATTTTTTGGAAGGGCAATGGGGATGTGGTTTAATAGAACAAAGTCCAAGCTGATGGAGGTGGGAATGTGGGTGGGGGGCGTTGGGGCGGAGGTATGGGGGTGCCAGTTGAAAGTCTAAAACCTGTGGGGTGATTTTTAGTAGCGATGAACAGATAGCATGTAAGATTAATTCATCGGTTGTTGTGGATGCGGCTATAGCGAGAATGGGGGGTTGGAAGCCTGGGGAGGTGAACCTTTCACAAAGGGTTGTGGTAATAAATACGCTGATTTATAGTAGGATGTGGTTCGTGGGGGCAGTGTATCCTTTTGTTGATGAGGACATTATAAGGTTGCAGAAGAAGGTATTGAGATTTATTTGGAGTTACGGTAGGCAATGGCTACATCAGGGGATAGTCATGGCAAGGGTAGGACAAGGGGCGTTGGGGTTGATACCCTTGATAGAAGATTATTAAGTATTTTTGTGAAGTAGGAATTTGTGGTCAGGGGGAGGGAATCGTGGTATAAGGGTAGGTCAAGTGATGAGGGAGGTGCAGAGGTGGTGGGGAGGAAAGGACATTTTGACATGTGAGGCGATTTTATGGGCTTTGTTGGTTGTGAGGGAACCAGGGAAGCTAAAGATGAGTAAGCTTGATAGGGTAGGGGAAGGGGATGAGGTCATGTATGGTAAGGCAGAGTTCCCTATGTTTGACTGGAAGGGGGTGTGGTACTGGTTTAGGAAGGTGAAAGTGCCGTCAAGGGTGAGGGAAACTGGGTATCGTTTCCTGCATGGTATTTTGGCATTGAGGGCACTGCTTTTCCGCATGGGTATTGTAAAGGACGGGTTGTGTCCTCAATGCGGATTACTGGATACTGTGTATCATTCTGTATTTTTCTGTAATGGGCTGGATGATGTGCGGGTATGGCTGGGGAGGGTAGTAATGGGAGTGGGAGGGGTGTTTTACTTTTGAGAGCTTTGAGCTTGGATTTCGGAGGTTTGTCAGAAAACATGTGACGGGCTGTGGTGTATCTAGTGTTGGATTTTATACATGTGTCATGGGGTATGCAGGAGGTGCGGGGAGAGGTTAGAATAAGAGCATTGGCAGCAAGATTTTATAGGACGCATTGTCGGAATCTGGAGCTATATGGGAGTGGGTGGGAAAGGACTTTTTCAGTGTGATACAGGACTATGTCAATGGGTAGGTTGAGGGAAAGGTATGAAGGCCCAATGTAAGGGGACTGGTCAGCAGGGTAGTTTTGGGTTCAGGAATATGTGAAGGGATGTGGGAGGATAGGAGTGAGTATGTTTTGATGTGAAGGTACAAAAAAAAGGGGGGGGGGCGTAAATAGTCTGGAGAGGTAAATGATGCAGGATGTTAGTTTTGTGAATGAAAGTTTGAGTGAGATGCGACATATGACTTGGGGTGTGTTTTGGGATATGGCTTAACTAAGTATGATGTGGGTCGGAATGCAAGGTGACTTCAGACCCCAGGGAGATGGACAGGGGGGTGTCCAGGGAGAGGCGACGGGGGTATATCTTGGCTTAGAATGTGGGTCAAATTGGGAGGAAAGGCTTCGGAGAGCCGGTTTTGGTGTAAGATAAGGTAAGATAAGATTTCTTCGGATTTTTAACCACGGAGGGTTAGCCACCCAGGATAACCCAAGAAAGTCAGTGCGTCATCGAGGACTGTCTGTCTTATTTCCATTGGGGTCCTTAATCTTGTCCCCCTGGATGCGACCCACACCAGTCGACTAACAACACAGGTACCTATTTCCTGCTAGTTGAACATGACAACAGGTGTAAGGAAACACGTCGAAATGTTTCCACCCGCCGGGAATCGAACCCGGGCCCTCTGTGTGTGAAGCGAGAGCTCTAGCATGACATGTGCATATTGAGAACACTGGTGCATAGTACAGTATTTGCATAATGCATGGTATTCCTTGTTTTTTATATTCTTGATGTATAAGACTACACAGATTTTGTGCAGTGTTTTCGCTGGGGTGTACCCACACACTATTTTGTGGAAAGTGTTTGTAGGCTCTGTATTTATAAGGTGTCATTGCTGTGAAGATTGACTAGCAGAATGTGTTTAGTGTATGTTTTTTTTGCTTATACATCTGGGAAATCATGGCCTGACCCTTGATATTATATACAGGGTATGTTGCGGCCAGGTATGATTGTTCATTTAGTATATGGTTCATGTTTTGTTTTCCGATGTTTAAATGTGTGATTTGAAATAATGTTTTTTGTATGAAGGTTATGTAGGAGGGGGGGGGGGTTACTTTTCATTCGGTTAGGCCCCTTGTTACCCGAGGTAATGAAGAAAGGTTGGGTGGGGTGTATGTGGGGAAGCTCTTTAAGTTTGGTCAATAGTCTTGCTTTGTTCCATGTATTTTTTTGCTATTTCTTTAGTGACTGACACAGTTTTGTTTAGTGTTTGGTATGGGGGTTAAGGGGGGGGGGTTCAGGTTTAATCATTGTTTTGTCAGGAGAATTGTAAGAACCTCTAAGGTATGTATTTGTACATATTGGCAGTACACCACAGGTGCACATATGTATAAGAATGCTTAATGTATCTCATACCCTGCAAATGATCAGTCAGTGACTAGGGGTGTCCTTCTTGTTACTTATTGTTTTTATTGTCACTTTTGTATGTAGTGTGTGGCTGTGTAACATTATGCCATTTGTAGGGGGGGCACGGGGTAAGGGGGGGATGATTTTGTTTACATAATTGGCTTGCCCTCATGTCATGTATTTGTATATGTATTCTTTGGTTTCTGCTTTATTAATAAAATATAAAAAAAAAGTTCCTCTGTGATATTCCTTCCAGTGACCTCTCTGTTGGTCATAGTTCCTCTGTGATAGTCCTTCCAGTGACCTCTCTGTTGGTCATAGTTCCTCTGTGATAGTCCTTCCAGTGACCTCTCTCTTGGTCATAGTTCCTCTGTGATAGTCCTTCCAGTGACCTCTCTGTTGGTCATAATTCCTCTGTGATAGTCCTTCCAGTGACCTTTCTGTTGTTCATAGTTCCTCTGTGATAGTCCTTCCAGTGACCTCTCTGTTGGTCATAGTTCCTCTGTGATAGTTCTTCCAGTGACCTCTCTGTTAGTCACAGTTCCTCTGTGACAGTTCTTCCAGTGACCTCTCTGTTGGTCACAGTTCCTCTGTGATAGTCCTTCCAGTGACCTCTCTGTTGGTTACAGTTCCTTTGTGATAGTCCTTCCAGTGACCTCTCTGTTGGTCACAGTTCCTCTGTGATAGTTCTTCCAGTGACCTCTCTGTTGGTCACAGTTCCTCTGTGATAGTTCTTCCAGTGACCTCTCTGTTGGTTACAGTTCCTTTGTGATAGTCCTTCCAGTGACCTCTCTGTTGGTCACAGTTCCTCTGTGATAGTTCTTCCAGTGACCTCTCTGTTGGTCACAGTTCCTCCCACAATGTTTCGGTAATAAATGGTGATTTAAATAAATTAGAATAATACAAAAAATATTTTTTAAAAATTCGGAAAAATGTTCTGAAAATTCACTTCATGTTCAGACATATAATATTATGTGTTGTGTCATCATTCTATTCTAGGTGATTTGCCAGTATGGATCCTGGCCCGGGTCTCTTCCAATTTTGTGACCTGGCATCGGCTCCCCGGGTAGGGAAGTGTCGTGTATCGTCTGTACATGTACATGTGTGGCATTCCTTTGGTGGGAAGAAGGGTCCTCTCCGATTCTATGGACAAACGATGTCCCAAATGTTAGGTTGTTCTATTGTGGTTTGTGTGTGGTGCAGCAGGCCTTCACAGGGACGTCAGCGGGGGGGAGGGTGATGTGCAATGACTGGCCAAGTACACTAGATGTGCCGCTTCATCTTCCCGATCCCGCCCCACCGGGATCATCGAGAAGTGTCTGCGGCGACACCAGGGGTGTCGAAACCATCCGGTCACAGTGGGCACAGAGCCTGTTCAATGATCCGTGCAGTCGTGGGATATGATACCCTAAGCGTAGGCGGTGGATAGCCACCCGCAGTTCCCTGGTCTGCTTCCGAATACATGGAGGGGCGCCCTGTGAGTCGCCCTGTCATACTAGCGGCGTCTCCGTGAATCCCCAGGGTCAGGAAGTGGGCGCCTGGCTGCACTGTCTCCTCTGCTATGTCCTATATATATCCAACCTTGACGTTCTTCCATGTGTTCTTCTCCTCGTTGGTGTGTTGTGTCATCACAAGAAATGTTATAATGACTATAATTCGTTGTAGAAACATTGTACAACCATGAGACTTATACTCATTTTTCAATTTTGTTTTTCGATTACATCACCTGGTTCTTAGTCCTCCAAGTTACTATTTGTTTACTTGATGAGTTCTCAGTTATGTGGCTGGAAGGTTTATTCAAAATTGTCTTTTGAAGAATTACCCATTTAATTTCTAACAAACTTACAGTTTGTTAGGTTACTAATGTCATTTATTATACGAAATCATTGTAAAAGTTGTAAATTACGTGATTATGTTCTAATGACAACAAAATAGTAAATAGAAACATAGAATACGTACACATAAGTGGCATACTATTATAATTGTAAGATATTTATTATTAATCATCGCTCAACAGTAAAATGTTTGACTGTTTTTCAAATTCTTTTTAAGAGTTTTAGGTAAATATTAATAAAATAAAAAAATTAAATATTTTCTAAACATTTTTATGGAAAAACATAAAGATTTACATAAAAACTTGAAGGTATTATTATATTCTTTGTTACCTCTTTTATATTTGTCCTAATTATGATTTTTTTTTAGACATAATATTTTTGAAACATAATAAAAGATTTTTTGAAACCCTTGTTATTATAACAATGGGTAATATATATGATTACAAATATTATTGTTTTATGATACTTCAAGAAATTAAATACTCACCTTGATAAAAAAAAAATTGTGTTGAAAATGTTTAATTAATATTGCCCAAAAAATACAGTACTGCAAAATTTAATATTTTTTGAGAATCACGAAATTCAAGTTTAAATGGGGGATCACCATGCCCAGCCCTTTTAGGGCAGGGTAGGTGCCAAAACTGGAGCTTGTTAACATCTGCAGCTCACTAGACTGCCTTTCCCGTCAGCCTCCCTGGGGCGAGGAAGATGGCAGACCAGAGAGGCCTAGCTTCTCCCTACAAGCCCCGTGTGGTCCCAGACGATGAGGAGGTACTTGTACCTCCTCCCATGGTAGACATAGGTCTCAGACACTCCCATGACAGGGAGCCAAGGCCGGGTCACCATCTGGAAAACACCTGGACCAGGGGTGTTCCGGCGAATCTAAAAAAAAAAAAAAAGTATTTGTCGGAAGAAATATTTGTCTAGTTTAATAATAGATAAATGAAATAATTTTTTGAAGCCCTTGTTAATATAACAATGGGTTATAGATATGCTAACAAATGTTTTGTTTCATGACCACTCCATGTTACCTCAAGACACTGAACACCCGCCCTGATATAAAAACAAATTTGTGTGTTGAATAAATATAATTATTATTATCAAGACTCTAGCGTTAAACCTGTAGGATTATACAGCGCCTGTGGGAGGAGGTGGAAGGTATTCAGGTTTAATTCCCTAAATCAAGAGCCCCTCACCAGCATCAAAGAACCTTCCATTAGGAAATAAAAAAAAAATATTGTTTAAAAATACAGTACAGCAAAATTAAATTATTTTAGAGAATCATGAAACTCAAGTTTAGATAAATCAAGTTGGAGAATCTAAAGTTTCTTTTATTATTATTATTATTATTATTATTAACATATAGGCCCTTTCCCACCAAAGCAGGGTGGCCTGACAAAAAAAAACTTTCATCATCTTTCACTCCATCACAGTCTTGCCAGAGGAGTGCTTACACTACAGTTATAAAACTGCAACATTAACACCCCTCCTTCAGAGTGCAGGCACTGTACTTCCCATCTCCAAGAATCAAGTCCGGCCTGCCGGTTTCCCTGAAACCCTTCATAAATGTTACCTTGCCTACACTCCAACAGCACGTCAAGTCCTAAAAACCATTTGTCTCCATTCGCTCCTAACACGCTCACACAAGCTTGCTAGAAGTCCAAGCCCCTCGCACACAAAACCTCCTTTACCCCCTCCCTCCAACCTTTTCTAGGCCGACCACTACCCTGCCTTCCCTCCAATACATGTTTATACACTCTGGAAGTCATTCTATTTTGTTCCAGCCTCTCTATATGTCCAAACCATCTCAATAACCCCTCCTCAGCTCTCTGGATAATAGTTTTGGTAATCCCACACCTCCTAATCTCCAAACTACGAATTCTCTGCATTATATTCACACCACACATTGCCCTCAGACATGACTTCTCCACTGCCTCCAGCCTTCTCCTTGTTGCAACATTCACAACCCATGTCTTCTATAACAGTTGGGAAAGTAAAAAATCAGGGCCACATGGTGCTACCGCCCCTGGTACAGATGTTGAAATGGTAGCCAGTAAATTGAGGAATGGAGAAATAAATGATGGTGACCTGAAGAGGGACAGTAGCTCTAGTGAAATAAATGATGGGGAAACAGGTGTAGATAAGGACACACACAAAACAGTGTTACAAACTAGCAATAACACGGTAGATAGTAAACAAGGGGATGCCCAGAGAAATACTGAAGATAAATTACCGGAAACAGTTGAAGGCTCCATTGTTAGCACTAGTAACGAAGACAGACACGAGACAGGAACACACCCACCAATGGGGAACACAGTCACAAAAAAAACAGGGCAAACGGAAACCAGGCCTATGTGAATATTATGCACTTTGTATCTGCAGGCATGGAAAATCTGGGAAATCAGATGGGACATGCAATTATGATCACCCAAGAAAATGCCGTTTCCATATGAAAACAGGCAAATACAACCTCCCGTCCTGTAAGTTTTTCCACCCTGAAATGTGCCACACATCAATTCAGGAAAGACAGTGCTATAACTTATATTGCCAGGGATACCACCTAAAGGGTACGAGGCGACACAGACCATCCAGACCATGGCAAAATCTGGGTAGCCACAGCCACTCTGGAGAGAGAGGTTTTTTAGTGCCAGGAAGGACAAAAAGCTGGCAGGAAATGACAGAAATTGTACACCAACTGCAATCATTTCTGGAGTGGAATCACGGTCAATAGCCTCCACTCCATTACAAGATTTTAGATTTTGCCACTGAAGTGGCTAGTTTATTGTGCACCCCATATCCATCCTGTGGACGGTAGCGCAAGAGCATATGGATACACAAAAGGCCTAGGCACTAGGCCCCAAAGAGGTTAACAATTGTACATTTGGGTTTATATCTATATTTCAATTATCTGTTACAAGCAGGTATCTTATTTCATGAATAAGATATCTTGACATGTCACATAGGTTATTATATTGTCTATCTCTATATTCCTCAATAAGTGCACAATTTTTAGCACATAGTGTTCAAGACAATGACCATATGCCGTTACAACAGATATTAGATCCAGGAAAAAAAAAACTCCATACCACCAATCCAACTACATTCATCTTTGCTAATATACAGGGTCAAAAGCCAGAAACAAACAACAAGGTACCTTACATTCGTGGACTGCTTACAGAGTCAAATGCTATGTTTGCGGCTTTCACAGAGACCCACATAAAAGATCACTTGGACAATGAAATATGGATCCCGGGCTACAACCTATACAGGTGTGACAGAGTGAACAGGCAAAAACGGGGGATTGGCCTGTATATCACAGAGTCACTTACATGTTCAGAACTACTAAATGCCTCAAATGATGTAGTTGAAGTATTAGCAATAAAGGTCGAGAATCAAAACCTGGTCATCGTGGTTGTCTACAAGCCCCCGGATGCTACGTCCCAACAATTCCAGGAACAGCTTCTGAAAATTGACCACTGTCTGCAAAATCTTCCAGCTCCTGCCCCCAACATCTTGCTACTGGGGGATTTCAACCTCAGGCACCTAAAATGGAGGAACATTGCAAGCAATGTGGTAGCAGAGATAACACCAGGAGGCAGCTCAGATGAAAATTCACACATGCATGAACTTTTAAATCTCTGCACCAAGTTCACCTTAAACCAGCAAATAGTAGAGCCCACAAGATTAGAGAATACGCTGGACCTCATCTTCACCAATAATGATGATCTGATACGAAATGTCATCATATCAAAAACAATATACTCAGATCACAACATAATAGAGGTCCAGACATGCATGCGGGGAGCCTCAGATCAACAAAATGTGATCAGCCGCGAGGGAGCTTTCTCCAAATTCAACTTCAATAACAAAAACATAAGGTGGGACCAAGTAAACCAAGTCCTAAATTATATAAACTGGGAAAATTGCCTAAGCATCACGGATCCCAACCTATGTCTAGAACAAATTAACTCTGTGGTACTTGAGGTTTGCTCAAGGCAAATTCCCTTAAGGAACAGGAGGAGAAGAAGCAAACTAGACAGAGAGAGGCGCTCCCTATACAGGCGAAGGCAAAGAATAACGGAGCGGCTACAGGAGGCCAATATCTCTGAAATACGTAGGGAGACACTAGTCAGAGAAATAGCAAACATCGAATTAAAACTAAAGGAATCTTACAGGAATCAAGAGACACGGGAAGAACTAAAAGCCATAAATGAAATTGAAAGAAACCCTAAGTATTTCTTTTCCTATGCAAAATCAAAGTCGAGAACAACAACCAGTACTGGGCCCCTACTTAAACGGGATGGGTCCTACACAGATGACAGCAAGGAAATAAGTGAGTTACTTAAATCCCAGTATGACTCAGTTTTTAGCGAGCCACTAACCAGACTGAAAATCGAAAACCTAAATGATTTTTTTATGAGAGTGCCACAGAACTTGACAGACGCATGCCTTTCTGACATCACAACGACGCCAAATGACTTCGAAAAGGCAATAAATGACATGCCCATGCACTCCGCTCCAGGCCCAGACTCATGGAACTCCTTGTTCATTAAGAACTGCAAGAAGCCCCTATCACATGCTTTTAACATCCTATGGAGAAGGAGCATGGACACTGGGATCGTCCCGCAGCTACTAAAAACAACAGACATAGCCCCGCTCCACAAAGGGGGCAGTAAAGCAATAGCAAAGAACTACAGACCAATAGCGCTAACGTCCCATATCATAAAAATCTTTGAAAGGGTTCTAAGAAGCAAGATCGCCACCCATCTTGATACCCATCAATTGCACAACCCAGGACAGCATGGGTTTAGAGCAGGCCGCTCCTGTCTGTCCCAACTACTGGACCACTACGACAAGGTCCTGGATGCTCTAGAAGATAAACAGAATGCAGATGTTATATACACAGATTTTGCAAAAGCCTTTGACAAGTGTGACCATGGTGTAATAGCACACAAAATGCGTGATAAAGGAATAACAGGAAAAGTTGGTAGATGGATCTATAATTTCCTAACATGTAGAACACAAAGAGTAGTAGTCAACAGAGTAAAGTCTGAGGCAGCTACTGTGAAAAGCTCTGTTCCACAAGGCACAGTACTTGCTCCCATCCTATTCCTCATCCTCATATCAGACATTGACAGGGATATAAGCCACAGTGCTGTGTCTTCCTTTGCAGATGACACCCGAATCTGTATGACAGTGTCCACCGTTGAAGACACTGCAAGACTCCAAGCAGACATAAACCAAATCTTTAAATGGGCTGCAGAAAACAATATGAAGTTCAATGATGAGAAATTTCAATTACTCAGATACGGAAAACGTGAAGAAATTAAAATCTCATTGGAGTACAAAACTAATTCCAATTACACAATAGAGTTAAAACTAATGTCAAAGACCTGGGAGTGATCATGTCAGAGGATCTCACCTTCAAGGACCATAACAATGTAGCAATTGCATCTGCTCGAAAAATGACAGGATGGATAATGAGAACCTTCAAAACCAGGGATGCCAAGCCCATGTTGACACTTTACAGATCGCTTGTTCTATCTAGGCTGGAATATTGCTGCACACTAACTGCACCTTTCAAGGCGGGTGAAATTGCTGACCTTGAAAATGTGCAGAGAACCTTCACCGCACGCATAAGTGCGATAAACCATCTCAACTACTGGGAACGCTTGAAGTTCCTAAACCTAAATCACTCCCTACGAAAGCAAAAGACTCGACAGGCGATGTAACATCCCTAATGAATAGCAGGGTGCCACTAGCACATTGAGGGACAACAGAATAAGTGTCAGTGGCCCAAGATTGTTCAACTGCCTCCCAGCATACATCAGGGGATTACCAACAAACCCTGGCTGTCTTCAAGCAGGCACTGGACAGGCACCTCAAGTCGGTACCTAATCAGCTGGGCTGTGGTTTGTACGTTGGACTGTGTGCGGCCAGCAGTAACAGCCTGGTTGATCAGGCTCTGGTCCAACAGGAGGCCTGGTCACAGACCGGGCCGCGGGGGCGTTGACCACTGGAATTCTCTCCAGGTAGACTCCAGGTCTCACACCCATTCAAGAGTGTTGGTATAACTATACAGTGGACCCCGCTTAACGAGTAAAATTCATTCCAGAAGCCTGCTCAAGTGCCATTACCAAACGAATTTACTTCTTTAAGAAATAATGTCGCTTAGGTTAGTCTATTTCAGACCCCTAAAAATACACTTCCACAAGCACTTACAATATTATACTCTCATACATTCCCCTCTTTGCTTTCATGGATAAAGTTCTCTGTCTCCACAAGCTCCTCAGTGCACCACTCACCTTTTTCCCCTCGTTAATTCTATGATTCACCTCATCCTTCATGTACCCATCTGCTGACACATCTACTCCGAAATATCTGAACACATTCCTCTCCTCCATACTCTCTCCCTCCAATCTGATATCCAATCTTCTTTTATCTATTTTTTTTGTTATCCTCATCACCTTACTCTTTCCTTTATTCACTTTTAATTTCCTTCTTTTACATACCCTGGAAATAAATGGTATAAAATACCGATAAAGCCCACTGCGTGGGCGAAACGTTGTCAATAAGGATCACATTATACTGCTTATGTGTTTATTTTTCCTTTACATACCCTACCAAACTCATCCACCAACCTCTGCAACTTCTCTTCAGAATCCCCCAAAAGCACAGTGTCATCAGCAAAGAGCAACTGTGACAACTACCACTTTGTGTTAGATTCTTTATCTTTTAACCCCACATCTCTTGCCAACACCCGAGCATTCACTTCTCTTACAACCCCATCTATAAATATATTGAACAACCACGGTGACAAAACACATCCCTGTCTAAGGCCTACTTTTACTGGGAAATAATCTCCCTCTTGCCTACATACTCTAACCTGAGCCTCACTATCCTCGTAAAAACTTTTCACCACTTTCAATAGTTTACCTCTTATTCCATACAACATCTGCCACATTGCCCCCCTATCCACCCTATCATATGCCTTTTCCAAATCCAAAAATGCAACAAACACCTCTTTACCCTTATCAAAATATTGTTCACCTATTTGTTTCACTGCAAACACTTGGTCTACACACCCCCTACCCTTCCTAAAGCCTCCTTGTTCATCTGCTATCCTCCTCTCCAACTTACTCCTAATTCTTTCAATAATAACTCTAATATACACTTTACCAGGTATACTCAACAGACTTATTCCCCTATAATTTTTACACTCTCTTTGTCCCCTTTGCCTTTATGCAAAGGAACTATGCATGGTCTCTGCCAATCCCTAGGTACCTTACCTTCTTCCATACATTTAATAAATAAAAACACTAACCACTCTAAAACTATATCCCCACCTGCCTTTAACATTTCTATCTTTATCCCTTCAGTCTCAGCTTCTTTACCCCCAAGCTTACTCAGGAAATGCAGGAGCTTAAAACCTCCAACGCACAGTACCTCATAAAGATCACAACTCTGGAAGACAAACTAAGCACTCTAGAACAACTAAGCAACACCCACACCCAGTCCGTGGACACCATCAACACTCTAAAAGACCAAGTCACTCAACTGAATAACAACATCATAGAAGAAAGACCACGAGTGGATCTACAACTTACCGATGTCATCAAAAACTTCCAAGACCATAATGACCAACAACAGCTTTGTGATGCTGTTGTAGTTAATAGCAAACATCTCCCTCCTACAGTTTCCCAAGAGACATGCATGGACGCCACCCTACAACTTTTCAAGGACCACCTTAACCTAAACATTCATAGTGATGAACTAAAAGATTGCAAACTGATGGGCTACCAAGCAGGGAAAAAAAACAGTGCTATTAAAATTCAATACCAGCTTGCAAAGAAATAACCTTCTAAAAACATCCATAGCTATGAAATCAGATGTATATGTCAATGAGTGCCTTACCAAAACAAGACAAAACCTCCTTTATCGACTAAGAAAATTATGCAGTGCCCAAAAAATCCATCAGTGCTTTGTGAGGGACGGCAAAATTGCAGTTAGGAAACAGCCCACTGGGAAAAGGTATTTCATCTCTTCAGAATATGAACTAAAAACATTCCTGAGTGTTAAGGCCCCCTACCTAACAACGGTTGTTAGGTAGTTACCTTACCGGCTGGCAGTCAAGGGGGTTACGTCATCAGACCTGATATTTGACTTCCGAGCCGGCTTGACTGACAGTGTCCACCAGACTCTAGTAGAGAGTGTCCACCAGACTCTCCTAGAGGGTGTCAACCAGACTCTCAGACTGGAGAGCGTTAACCGGACTCTCCACATACACTATTGGAGGTGTAGACTTACCTGCACATTGGAGAGTGTACCTGCACTTGGAGAATGTACCGGACTCTCCCTGCACTTGGAGAATGTGTTGTATCTTGGAGAATGTACGTGTCCTGCCAGAGAGATGGCAGCGACAATGTTGTACCTGAAACTGTACCCGGAATTGTGAGACTGTACCTGAAAGTGTCACTGAGTTGTAGTGTCACTGGTGTTTACTCTGAGTGATTTCAGGCAGTGTGTGTTCATTGGTGTAGTGACAACTGGTGGCACGACACAAGTGGAATAGTCGTGTGATTTTGTGTCGGATGACGCGGTGACAAGGTTTTAAAGACGGAGTCGTGACACGGGGCGTCCCATGTGGCACAAAGGTGTCGTGGGACACAAGCGAAGGAGTGTTTTGTCATAACACAGAGACAAGGGGTGTCTTGAGGACACAGTTGAGAAAGCGTGTCATTACTAGAGGTGTGGTGGTGTCCTGTGTGACACGTTGATGGCAGCGACATCTGACATTGCACTGAATTTTTATGATTGTTTTACTTATGATGTTTTACTACGTTTAAATTATTATAAATGTGTATAAAGAGATATATGTTTTTACACAAATTATAAGATTATATGTTTTTATTCAGAGTATGTTTTTATATTAATAATAATATAATAAATATTGAAAATCTGATAGTTTAGTCAGTATCCCAAACAGTCGTTTATTACAAATGGTTATTTATTTGTAATACTGAGTGAGGCTGGGTTAACAGAATGAGACTAAAATGTAGTTTATACCCACAGTCCACGAATAGTGTTATGAAAAATCCTGTAACATTTGTATACTACTGTAGTGATACCGCTCTTGTGGGGAGCAGCAGCAGGACACAATACTGCACCACCTCAGGGGCCCCTTACAATAACAACAACATAGTAGGACGATGTCTGCCCAGCACATGGTGTGTTGTTTCCTCTCTCTTACATAGATACATTATGCAGATTACATGGTAAGCTTAAATATGTCGCCAGTAGCTATTCAGTAGCTTTTTTGAGGACATATGCACCTTACATCACCTGTCCTGCAGCAGCAGTCATTAGATGTACTATCCTTTATTTTCTTCTGTTGCAGACATGTACTATGGATTCTGTGTTCAATAAAGCCTAGGAATAAGGCCTGTGTTTCTATCACAACAACTACCATAAATTTTGTTTCCTAAAAATTCTAATACCCCTTACTACAATTGAATTTTCAATTTGTATTTAATTACCATTCTACCTCATAGTGTTAATTTTAAATTTCACCTTGTATTCATTTACCATTCTACCTCAGTCTTAATTTGTATTTAATAACTACAAAATCTCTTTATTTTTATTATTACTCTACTTTACCATATACATATTTACAACTTACCACATAATTGCCCCCCAATTCTATCTTAACATTTTATTGCCCTACCTTATTTTATACTTTATTGCCCAACCTTATCTTATTCTTATACTTTTATTTTTATTAACCTATTATTGCCAAATATTCAAGCTTTATTGCCCAATTTTATTTTAAAAATATTATTGCGCTATTTTTTATTTTATACTTCATTGCCCAATCTTATTTTATACTTTTATTTTTATTAATCTACTATGCCAAATATCCAAGCTTTCATATTCAGCTACAACTCTACCTCATAGTCTAATTTTTTTTTATATAAAAAAATCTTTCTTAATTATATCTAATACTTTATTATACCTGGAGTTTACCTGGAGAGAATTCCAAGGGTCAACGCCCCCGAGGCCCGGTCTGTGACCAGGCCTCATGTTGGACCAGAGCCTGATCAACCATGCTGTTACTGCTGGCCGCACACAGTCCAACGTACGAACCACAGCCTGGCTGGTCAGGTATCGACTTTAGGTGCCTGTCCAGTGCCTGCTTGAAGACAGCCAGAGGTTTGTTGGTAATCCCCCTGATGTATGTTGGGAGGCAGTTGAACAATCTTGGGGGATGTTACATCGCCTGCCGAGTCTTTTGCTTTCGTAGGGATTGATTTTCGTGTGCAAGTTTGGTACTAATCCCTTGAGAATTTTCCATGTGTATATAATAATGTATTCTCCCGCTGCATTCTAGAGAGTACAGGTTTAGGAACTTCAAGCGTTCCCAGTAATTGAGGTGGTTTATCGCAGTTATGCGTGCCGTGAAGGTTCTCTGCACATTTTCAAGGTCAGCAATTTCACCCGCCTTGAAAGGTGCAATACACACACAACCCGCACATATAAAAGAGAGGAGCTTACGACGACGTTTCGGCCCGACTTGGACCATTTACAAAGTCACACTAACACACAGAGAAACTGGCCGATCTCTTTCTGACAGACTCAAGGAGCACAAAAATAGTGTTAGGCTTGCCGACACTAATAATGCTCTTTCTGTCATGTCAGAGATCACAGTCATCCTATTGATTGGTCTTCTGCTAAAACTGTCTACCCTACGTCCAACTTTCATAGTCGCCGCCTGGTTGAATCCTCCCTTATACACAACTTTCCCTGTATGAATCTTAGCCCTGGCTTTGTCTCTGTTGATGCTTCCCTCTCATTACATTGTTAAATGCTCTAAACTTCAGAAAACCCGTGACTTAACCTGATTCCTTCCCCTTTCATCTCTTCCCCTTCTCCTTTTTCTCTATGGGTTTTCCTTTCTTTTCTTTTGCCTTCTATTTGTCCTTTATTTTATTCGCCTTTCCTCCCTCTGTGTTCTCGTCCCACCCTTGCGGGCCGCTAGCCTCATTGCAGTGCTCCTTTCCAAGAATATGACTGTCTCCCTACTACTACTACCACTTCCACTACTTACTCCATTTTACCCATCTCTTGTACCCTCCCCTGTCTGCCTGCCTATAAATACCTCTTCCACCGTCTCTGTGTGTTAGTGTGACTTTGTAAATGGTCCAAGTCGGGCCAAAACGTCGTCGTAAGCTCCTCTCTTTTATATGTGCGGGTTGTGTGTGTATTGTTCCAGTCACGGTACTGTGCCTTTTTTGTTATTTTGAAAGGTGCAGTTAGTGTGCAGCAATATTCCAGCCTAGATAGAAACAGCGATCTGTAAAGTGTCAACATGGGCTTGGCATCCCTGGTTTTGAAGGTTCTCATTATCCATCCTGTCATTTTTCTAGCAGATGCAATTGCTACGGTGTTATGGTCCTTGAAGGTGAGATCCTCTGACATGATCACTCCCAGGTCTTTGACATTAGTTTTTCGCTCTGATGAGATTTTAATTTCTTCACTTTTCCGTATCTGCGTAATTGAAATTTCTCATCATTGAACTTCATATTGTTTTCTGCAGCCCATTTAAAGATTTGGTTTATGTCTGCTTGGAGTCTTGCAGTGTCCTCAACGGTGGACACTGTCATACAGATTTGGGTGTCATCTGCAAAAGAAGACACAGCTCTATGGCTTATATCCCTGTCTATGTCCGATATGAGGATGAGTAACAGGATGGGAGCAAGTACTGTGCCTTGTGGAACAGAGCTTTTCACAGTAGCTGCCTCAGACTTTACACTGTTGACTACTACACTTTGTGTTCTGCTTGTTAGGAAATTATAGATCCATCTACCAACTTTTCCTGTTATTCCTTTATCACGCATTTTGTGTGTTATTACACCATGGTCACACTTGTCAAAGGCTTTTGCAAAATCTGTGTATATAACATCTGCATTTTGTTTGTCTTCAAGAGCATCCAGGACATTGTCGTAGTGGTCCAGTAGTTGGGACAGACAGGAGCGGCCTGCTCAAAACCCATGCTGCCCTGGGTTGTGCAGTTGATGAGTATCAAGATGAGTAGCGATCTTGCTTCTTAGAACCCTTTCAAAGATTTTTATGATATGGGACGTTAGCGCTATTGGTCTGTAGTTCTTTGCTATTGCTTTACTGCCCCCTTTGTGGAGTGGGGCTATGTCTGTTGTTTTTAGTAACTGAGGGACGACTCCAGTTTCCATGCTCCCTCTCCATAGGATGTTAAAGCACGTGATAGGGGCTTTTGCAGTACTTGATGAACACGGAGTTTCATGAGTCTGGACCTGGAGCGGAGTGCATGGGCATGTCATTTATTGCCTTTTTGAAGTCATTTGACGTCAGGGTGATGTCAGATAGGCATGCGTCTGTCAAGTTCTGTGGCACTCTCATAAAAAATTCACTTAGGTCTTCGATTTTCAGTCTTGTTAGCGGCTCGCTAAAACTGAGTCATACTGGGACTTAAGTAACTTACTCATTTCCTTGCTGTCATCTGTGTAGGACCCATCCCGTTTAAGTAGGGGCCCAATACTGGATGTTGTTCTCGACTTTGATTTTGCATAAGAAAAGAAATACTTTGGGTTTCTTTCAATTTCATTTATAGCTTTTTGTTCTTCCCGCATTTCTTGATTCCTGTAGGATTCCTTTAGTTTTAATTCGATGTTTGCTATTTCTCTGACTAGTGTCTCCCTACGTATTTCAGATATATTAGCCTCCTGTAGCCGCTCCGTTATTCTTTGCCTTCGCCTGTATAGGGAGCGCCTCTCTCTTTCTAGTTTGTATCTTCTCCTCCTTTTCCTTAAGGGAATTTGCCTTGAGCAAACCTCTAGTGCCACAGAGTTAATTTGGTCTAGACATAGGTTAGGATCCGTGATGCTTAGGCAATCTTCCCAGTTTATATCATTTAGGACTTGGTTTACTTGGTCCCACCTTATGTTTTTGTTATTGAAGTTGAATTTGGAGAAGGCTCCTCGCGGCTGATCACATTTTGTTGATCTGGGGCTCCCCCCACCCATGTATGGACCTCTATTATGTTGTGATCTGAGTATATTGTTTTTGATATGATGACATTTCGTATCAGATCATCATTGTTGGTGAAGATGAGGTCCATCATCATCATCATGACCAGAGCTTTGGTAAGATGGGGAATGAAGAAGGATAGGTAAGGATGGAAATTGGGAAAAATAGGGGGTGTGTGGAGGAAGGATAAAAAAAAGGTAAAGTGGCCCAACCACTTTGGTGCATAATATATGTGTTTTGTGGTATATCAAGGTAATATATAAAAAGGGGGCATAACATTTGCCCAACAGTGTCACACAGATATAACAAAGTTATAGTTGCATGACTCTGTATCGGCAAAGGGTATAATACTAAGTGCATTTTTTTTTTTTTTTTTTTTTTTTTTTTATAAATTGCTGGACTTAAATTAAAGGACGATAGCAAGACGAGTGATGGTTATAAAAACTGCTATCTAGAGATGCTCGCCGGCGTGCTTTGCAAGGTGGTGTCCAACATTTGTATTATTGGCACTGTTACGTAAATGGATGTAATAGCTGTGAAGTAAAAACAGGAATCACAGAACTTGGGTTAGAAGTGATATCAGTAGACATAGAAAGGTTCTGGAGTTCCAATCATCTGGATCCTCTGGAAGGTCACTCAAGATTTTGGGGCGTTGAAAATCATCCTTATGTATATATCTTCTCACTCGCTGATGGAGGGTCATCCTTTGAGTTCTATGAACTGCTTTAAAAACGTAATCAGTGG
>WNWK01015355.1:0-38858 GCA_009830355.1 Cherax destructor | reverse complement strand
GTTACCCCTTTTCCAGTTTGATGGACTGACAACATTTTTTCAAGATTAAAAGGACGGCAACCTCACACCCCTCCTGTTTTTCCCACGATTCTCCTTTGTTGGACTGATAAAGCCACTTTTGGAACGTTTCCTCAATAAAGATACCCAAGTTTTGCATATGTGTCTAATTTACCCCCACCCTCCTACAACTGATGCCCTCTCCTGTCACAGTATATAAGTTTCCCTCTCGCTCATATGCTGTTATTCTGTAAAAATTGATGGACTGACAACATCGACTCAAGATTGGGGGACTGACAACCTCACCTCCCCCTGTTTTTCCCACGTTTCTCCTTTGTATGGACTGATGAAGCCACTGTGGGGGAAACGTTTCCTCAAAAAAAGACCCCAAGTGTTGCTTATGTGTCTTTTTGGGGTGGAAGGAGAAAAAACGGAACCCAGGAGTATTTTTGTGGAAACCCCCGAACCCATTTTTGTGCTCCCCGATGAATGTGAGTCGACCTGTTCTTAGAGTCATTTCTGTTCTTGGGTGATCTGTTTTTAAAACTCAGGGGGCGTGTCGGGTTCTCTGTGGACTGAACCACTTTGCTCTTGAAGTGAACCAAGATGCCGTCCATTGAGAAACCCCAGCAGCAAGGAGGTTGGGGGAAAGCGAAGCTTGGGTGGGGGTTGGGGGGAAAAAACAAGAGGATTTTAGTAGTCCTCCCGGGAGCCCTCAGGTCAAAAAGGAAACCCCAAAACCGTGGCCGGATTTAAAAGTTGAAGATAAAAAACGAAGGGAAGTTAGAATGGATGAAAAGAAAAAACCTGGGGAAACATGAACACCCTGGTGCTACCCGATGAATGTGAGTAAACTACGGGGAAACTTCCCCCGGGAAAACAACAAAAAGGAAGGAAAACTTGTTTTGGGGAACCCGGGTTAGGTATAGGGAATGGGGGCATTCCTTGAAGGATGGGAAAGTAGGAGCCCAGGGGGTTTGCTTTCCTGGGGCTGGGATGGGGGGATATTTTTTGGCCCGCAACATCATAAAAGGTAATGGGACCCCAATCTATTATCTGCCCCCCAATGCTGGGGGAATGATGTAAAAAAGGGGGGGGAAATTTGGAATTTAATTAAAAGGTACAGGACCAATAACATAATTAGGAAAGAAGGAGGGGGCGCCCTGTTATATTTGGCATTTTCCCAAAGGAAAGGATGTTGGAAATGAATGGCTGCCCAGAGGATTGGTATAAAATTTTTTTGGCTGGACAAACACTGTGGGGATAATCAGTCCCATTCTTTGGGCCAACTGGGCCCCACTCTAGGGCCCGAAATGACTTTGTATATTTAGGGATGGGTTTCATTATCCAGGGGGTGTAAATTTCTTTTAGCTCATTTAAAGGGGATGTTGGATTTAAACTAGGATTGTTTAGAAGTATGGGTTTAGGAATGGTGAACAATGAGGGTCAAAATATTGATTCAGGCTTTGACATCATAAATCTTAACAATAACAGTAATCGAGTAACACAGGGTAATAATAGTAACAGAAATTGTGTAAAACAAAAGCTGAATATGAAAAAGGTTCACAAAAAGATACATCTCAATGTATTTTACACTAACTGTCGAAGCGCCAGAAATAAAATTAATGAATTACGTTTGGTAGCATGTGCTGGGAACTTTGATGTCATTGCAATAACTGAAACATGGTATAATATAGAGTCGGGATATGATTGCTGAGTGTCATATTCAGGGGTTTAAGTTGTTCCATGTAGATAGATATAATGGGAAAGGGGGTGGAGTTGCATTATATGTACGAGAAAATATAAATTGCTGCATAAAAACAGGCATAAAAATAGATGGATCATTAACAGAATCTGTTTGGGTAGAGTTTCTAGAAGGTCAAGAAAAACTGATTGTAGGTGTAATATACCGACCTCCAGGCTTGGATCACGATAGAGGGAGACTTCTTTGGGACGAAAGTGTTAGGGTTTCTAGACACAATAACGTAGTGATAGTAGGGGATTTTAACTTTAGTCAAATTGACTGGACTTCTTTGACCGGTAATCTGGAGTCCAGTGACTTTATGGAAGTAGTTCAGGACTGTTTTTTGAAGCAGTGTGTGATGGAGCCTACCAGAGGTAATAATTTGCTCGACCTAGTCTTGTCAAATAAAGAAACCCTTGTAAATAATCTGGAGATCACTGAAGAGCTTGGCGCAAGTGATCACAAATCCATTACTTTTAATATTACCTGGAAGTACGAGAATAGGGATAATAAGGTAAAAGTTCCTGATTTTCGTTCTGCCGACTACAGTGGACCCTCGGTTAACGAAAGGTCCCGTTAACGAAAGTTTCGGAAAACGTAAGCTTTTTTCGGAATCGGTTAGCGAAAAATTCCTCGGTTACCGAAAGGTATTAGACGTGTCCGCCTGCTCCGCGCAAGCGCAGGACACCAGTGAAGCGTTGTTTACCATTGAGAGAACATTACCTAGCGCTCTTTCAAAGATTCACAATATATTTGGTGTCTTTTTGGTGGTTTAGTGATTGTCACTGTGAAATAAGTCACCATGGGTCCAAAGAAGCTTCCTAGTGGCACCCCAGTGGTAGCATTCATGGAGGGAGTGTAGCATTCATGGAGGGAATGTAGCATTCATGCAGGGAGTGTAGCATTCATGCAGGGAGTGTAGCATTCATGCAGGGAGTGTAGCATTCATGCAGGGAGTGTAGCATTCATGCAGGAGTGTAGCATTCATGCAGGGAGTGTAGCATTCATGCAGGGAGTGTAGCATTCATGCAGGGAGTGTAGCAGGCATGCAGGGAGTGTAGCATTCATGCAGGGAGTGTAGCATTCATGCAGGGAGTGTAGCAGGCATGCAGGGAGTGTAGCAGGCATGCAGGGAGTGTAGCAGGCATGCAGGGAGTGTAGCAGGCATGCAGGGAGTGTAGCAGGCATGCAGGAGTGTAGCAGGCCTGCAGGGAGTGTAGCAGGCATGCAGGGAGTGTAGCAGGCATGCAGGGAGTGTAGCAGGCCTGCAGGGAGTGTAGCAGGCATGCAGGGAGTGTAGCAGGCATGCAGGGAGTGTAGCAGGCATGCAGGGAGTGTAGCATTCATGCATTAAAAGAAAAGAAGGAAGTAACCCCAGAGAGGGACTTGTTACCTGAAGTCCTTTTGGAGGGATTTCCTTCCAACCATTAACACCCTGCCCCTGTCAGCAACTCTACCTTCCAGATGCTTGCAACTCTTCAATAAAGGTAAGTAAATGTTATTGTTTTTTTTTTTGAGTGATTATTTTTTGTGGAACAATTAATTGTATTTACATTATTTCTTATGGGAAATAAGGTTTCAGATAACGAAAGATTCAGATTAAGTAATAGCTCCTGGACCGGATTAATTTCGTTAACCGAGGGTCCACTGTATACTGGACTTAGAGAACACCTGTCTAATCTCGACTGGGGTAATCTAGCTAACGATTACGATGGGATCTGCGTTTATGATTTTTCTTAATAATGTACAACGTGCACAGAGTATATTTATTCCCCAGAGAGAATTTAGGTCAAATAATAACGATCCCAAATGGATTAACAGGAGGCTAAAACATCTATTAGGGAGAAAAGAGGAATTTATAGGCGCATCAAAAGAGGAGATGTTAACCTTATTGACCAATATGTTCAGTTGAAAAGAAGTAAAAAAGGGATTAGAAAGGCTAAACGTGACTATGAGATTAAGGTTGCTAATGAATCAAAGACTAATCCAAAGGGTTCTTTCAAGTGTATAGGACGAAGGTGAGGGAAAAGGTAGGACCTCTGAAAATTGGGAATGGACAGCTGACGGATAACGAACTGGAAATGTGTTCTCTATTTAATGACTATTTTTGTCAGTCTTTACACAAGAAGACGTAAATGAGATTCCAGAAATTAACAATTATTCAGTTCCTGAAGAATTCAAGTTAACTAATATTACTGTCACGAGGGACATGGTTATCAAACAGATAGATAAACTGAAGCAAAATAAGTCCCGGGACCCGACGAGTTGTTTTCCAGGGTACTTAAAGAATGCAAGATGGAACTTAGTCAGCCATTAACGAATGTGTTTAATACGTCCATCCTAACTGGTATTGTGCCAGAGATGTGGAAGATAGCTAATGTAGTTCCTATATTCAAATCAGGGGATAAGTCAATTCCATCAAATTACCGTCCAATAAGCCTCACATCTATAGTAGGCAAATTATTAGAATCAATTATAGCTGATATTATTAGAAGTCACCTTGAAGAACATAATTTGATTAATGAATCTCAGCATGGGTTCACGAGAGGTCGTTCCTGCCTAACAAATTTACTGACGTTTTTCAATAAAACATTTGGGGCAGTAGACAGTGATAAAGAATATGATATAGTTTACTTGGATTTCAGTAAGGCCTTCGATAGAGTACCTCACAAGAGACTCTTAAGAAAGGTGGCAGCTCATGGTATAGGAGGTAAAGTTCTAGCATGGATAGAGGCATGGCTTACCAATAGAAAGCAGAGAGTTTCCATTAATGGGGTCAAATCTGAATGGGGATTAGTCATTAGTGGCGTTCCACAAGGATCAGTTTTAGGCCCATTGTTGTTCATAATTTACATAAATGACCTTGATGAAGGAATTGCAAGTGACATGAGTAAATTTGCTGATGATACAAAAATAGGCCGTATGATTCATTCTGAGGAGGATACCAGTGAACTCCAGGAGGATTTGGACAAATTAATGACTTGGTCTGAAAAGTGGCAGATGAAGTTTAATGTGGACAAGTGTAAGGTACTAGTCCTTGGTAATGAAAATATCCCTCGAATTTATAAACTAGGTGAAGTAGAGCTTGATCATACAGAATGTGAAAAAGACTTGGGAGTCATGGTAAGCAGGAATCTAAAGCCAAGACAACAGTGCCTAAGTGTGCAAAAGGCTAACATATTACTAGGATTTATTTCAAGAAGTATAAGCAACAGAAGTCCAAAAGTTATTTTACAGCTCTATACATCACTAGTGAGACCTCATTTGGATTATGCAGCTCAGTTTTGGTCTCCTTACTACAGGATGGATATAGATTCATTGGAGAACATACAAAGAAGAATGACTAAAATGATTTACAGTATAAGAAATCTCCCGTATGAAGATAGACTTAGAGCGTTGAATCTCCACTCTCTGGAGAGACGTAGAATGAGGGGAGATATCATCGAGGTGTACAAGTGGATGATGGGCATAAACAAAGGAGATATTAATAAAATACTGAGCATATCGAACCAAGTAAGAACCAGAAGTAACGGATTTAAATTGGATAAATTTAGATTTAGAAAGGACATAGGCAAGTACAGTGGACCCCCGGCTAACGTTCATTCCAGATAACGTTATTTTCGGCTAAAGGTTGCTTTTTACGTTCAATATTTTTTTCGGCTAGCGTTATTTACTCAGCTAGCGTTACGTACCAGACCTGTCTGCCAGCTCTGCGCTTGCGCACCTCCTCCCAGGACGTCAGTCCAGCGTTGTTTACACTTGAGTGAACAATACCCAGCGTGCTCTTTCAAGCATTCACAATACATTTGGTGTCTTTTTTGGTGATTTAGTGACTGTCACTGTGAAATAAGTCACCATGGGTCCAAAGAAGCTTCCTAGTGGCACCCCTGTGGTAAAGAGAGTGAGGAACACCATCGAACTGAAGAAGGAGATTGTTGAAAAATATATGAGTGGCATACGTGTGGGTGAGCTTGCCAGGATGTATGGAAAAAGACAATCTACTATCACCACTATCCTGGCAAAGAGAAAAGAAATCAAGGAAGCTAATGTTGCAAAAGGGGTTGATTTATTTACGAAACAAAGATCGAAAACAGTGGATGAAGTTGAGAAGTTATTACTGTTATGGATCAATGAAAAACAGATAGCGGGTGATAGTATTTCCACGGCGATAATTTGTGAAAAGGCAAGGCAGTAGCACGCAGATCTTGTCAAGACAATGCCTGGAACCAGTGGTGAGGAGAGTGATTTTAAAGCCAGCAGAGGCTGGTTTGAGAGGTTTAAGAAACGTAGTGGCATACACTGTGTTGTGAGGCATGGTGAGGCAGCCAGCTCAGACAAACGTGCAGCTGAAAAATTTGTGCTGGAATTCAAGGGGTTCGTAGAGGCTGAACAATTCCTCCCCCAACAAGTGTTTAATTGTGATGAAACAGGCCTCTTTTGGAAGAAAATGCCAAAGAGGACCTTCATTACTAAGCAGGAAAAGGCACAGCCAGGACACAAGCCTATGAAAGACAGGCTAACTCTTATGATGTGTGCCAATGCCAGTGGTGATTTTAAAGTGAAGCCTTTACTGGTGTATCACTCACAAAATCCCAGAGCCTTCAAGAAACACAATGTTAACAGGAATAATTTGTGTGTGCATTGGAAGGCTAACAGTAATGCATGGGTCACTAAGGACTTTTTCGTGGAATGGTTGACTGCAGTGTTTGGCCCTAGTGTGAAGAAATACCTCCTGGAAAAGAAATTGCCACTCAAGTGCCTCCTGCTACTGGACAATGCTCCTGCTCATCCTCACAACTTGGATGACTTTTTGTCTGATAAGTTTAGTTTCATCACAGTGAAGTTCTTGCCTCCTAACACCACTCCTCTTATCCAGCCCATGGACCAGCAGGTCATTTCCAACTTCAAGAAACTGTACACCAAAGCATTGTTTCAAAGGTGCTTTGATGTAACTTCAGCCTCTGCATTAACCCTAAGAGAGTTCTGGAAAGATCACTTCAATATCGTGCATTGCATAGGCCTTATAGGTAATGCTTGGGAGGGAGTGACTTCCAGGACTTTGAACTCTGCTTGGAGACCACTGTGGCCAGATTGTGTTGAAAAGAGGGATTTTGAAGGATTTGAGGCTGGCCCTGACGACCCTGTGCCTGTTGTGGACTCTATAGTGGCATTGGGGAACAGCCTGGGGTTGGAGTTGAGTGGTGAGGATGTGGAAGAGTTGGTGGAGGAGCACAGGGTAGACCTAACCACTGAAGAGCTGAGAGAGCTTCATCAGCAACAGCAGCAGACGACATTAAGGAAATTGATTCAAAGGAGGAGGCTGGACAGGTTGAGGTAGTAACTTCTTCAGAGATTAAGGAAATTTTTCCAAATGGGCTGATGTGCAGACATTTGTTGAAAAACACCACCCTGAGCAAGCTGAAGCAAACCACATCTGCAACATGTTCAGTGACAGAATCTTGCCCCACTTCAGAAAAATGTTGAAGAGTCGCCAGAAACAGAGGACTCTGGACAGTTTTTTTTCTAAGAAGATTTCTAGTGACTCTCAAGCTGGTCCTAGTGGCATTAAAAGACCAAGAAGGGAAGTAACCCCAGAGAGGGACTTGTTACCTGAAGTCCTTTTGGAGGGAGATTCTCCTTCCAAAAACTAAGCACTCCCTCACTCCTCCTCCCAGTCTTAAAGATGCCAGCAAGTCTCTTCAATAAAGGTAAGTAAATGTTATTTTAAATGTTTATTTTATAATTTATTTATAAATTTTAAATTGTATGTAGTATTTATGTGTGTTTTCTGTACGTAAAACTATAGTTATTCTTTAAAAAAATAATTTTTTTGTGAATATTTTTTGGATGTCTGGAATGGATTAATTTTCGGTTAAAGCTCTAGCTCCTGGAACGGATTAAGAACGTTAACCGGGGGTCCACTGTACTGGTTTTCGAACAGAGTTGTAGATGCGTGGAACAATCTTCCGAGTACTGTGATAGAGGCTAGGACCTTGGGTGGCTTTAAAAAGAGATTGGACAAATATATGAGTGGGAGGGGCTGGGTTTGATTGGTGTCGTGAGTACGGGAATAAATTCTTAGGTAGTGGTGGTTTTGATATGGACCTGCCTTGTATGGGCCAGTAGGCCTTCTGCAGTGTTCCTCCATTCTTATGTTCTGGGAGCGTCACTACGTACGACACCAAGGAAGGTAAAAACACTGTTGTTGTTGGGGACAGCCAAGTTAGGTACATGGATGGGGCTTTCTGTTTGAATGATAGGAGTAGGAGACAGAAGGTTTGCTTTCCTGGGGCTGGGATGGAGGATATTGTTAGCCGTCTGGACGACATCATGAGAGGTAATGGGAGCAATCCTATTATCTGTCTCAGTGCTGGAGGCAACGATGTTGGCAGACGTAGGAGTGAGGACCTGACTAGCAGGTTTAGGTCAGCAATAGACATAATTAGGAAGAAGGGTGGGAACCCTGTCATATGTGGTATTTTGCCAAGGAGAGGAGTTGAAAATGAATGGTTGTCCAGGGCAATTGGTGTCAATTGCTGGCTGGACAAATACTGTAAGGAAAATTCAGTAACATTCATTGACAACTGGGACCTCTTCTATGGCAGAAATGACATGTATGCCAGGGATGGGGTTCACTTATCCAGGTCTGGGGTGGGGGCACTGGCAACTGCAGTGGAGGGAGCTGTTAGGGCTTTAAACTAGAAATAGTTAGTGGTATGGGTTTTGGTGGGAAAACAGTGAAGTCCCAGTGTAGTAATATTATAAGTTCTAGGAGAATTAGTAATAGGCAGAATAAGGTGGATAGTGGAAAGCTAGTGACACTAGATGACAAGGACAGTAATAGGTATAGTGGAAAAACAGAAATGAGCAGGACGGGTAAAGAGAAAGGAGGGTCTTTAAATATATATTACACCAATAGTCGTAGTGCTAGGAATAAGATGGACGAGTTGAGATTAGTTGCAAGTACGGGTAATATTGATGTTTTTGCAATAACTGAGACATGGTTTAATATGAAAAATCGGGACATGCCTGCCGAATGTCACATTCAGGGTTTTAAATTGTTCCAAGTAGACAGAAGTATCGGGAAGGGGGGTGGGGTTGCACTCTATGTCCGTGATCATTTAAATTGTTGCATAAAAAACGGGTATAAAGTCTGAAATAACACAGACAGAGTCTGTCTGGATAGAATTTTCAGAGGGGTGTGAAAAATTTATTTTAGGCGTGATTTACCGTCCTCCAAACTTAGATAGGGAACAAGGGAGACTACTTTGGGAGGAAACTGTTAAGGCCACAAGGCACGATAACGTAATAATTCTAGGGGACTTTAACTTTAGTCAGATTAATTGGAATTTCTTGACAGGGAATTTAGAATCTAACGACTTTTTAGAAGTAGTTCAGGATTGCTTTTGAAGCAGTTTGTGACAGAACCTACAAGGGAAATAACCTACTTGACTTGGTTCTGGCAAGCAAGGAAACCCTTGTTAATAATTTAGAAATTACAGAGGAACTCGGCTCAAGCGACCACAAGTCAATTACCTTTAGCATTGAATGGATGTATGATAGTAGGGATAATTCAGTAACGGTCCCAGATTTTCGCTTAGCAGATTATAATGGACTTAGAGAACACTTATCAATTGTGGACTGGGGTGAAGAAGAGAGGTATCAATATGACAGATTTCTTAACACTATACAGGCTGCCCAAAGAACATTTATCCCATATAAAGAAATTAGATCAAGTAAAAATGACCCAAAATGAATGAATAATAGGCTCAAGTATCTTTTAGGGCAAAAGAAAGGAATTTATAAGCGCATAAAAAGAGGTGAGGGTCATCTTATAAATCAGTATACTGACATTAAGAGGGATGTTAAAAAGGGGATAAGAAAAGCTAAACGGGATTATGAAATTAAAGTTGCTAGGGATTCAAAAACTAACCCAAAAAGTTTTTTCCAGGTTTATAGAACAAAAGTTAGGGATAAGATAGGTCCCTTTAAAAATAACTCTGGGCATCTTACTGACAAGGAGAATGATATGTGCTCTATTTTTAATAATTATTTTCTCTCGGTTTTCACACAGGAAGACACTAATAATATCCCAGTAATTAATTTTTACAGAGGCCCAGAAGAAGATAAATTATGTAATATCACAGTCACTAGAGAAATGGTTATGAAACAACTAGACCAACTGAAACAAAATAAATCGACGGGTCCTGATGAGCTTTTTGCAAGGGTTCTTAAGGAATGCAAAATGGAACTCTGTGAACCATTAAGTAACATTTTTAATTTATCTTTTCAAACAGGTGTAGTGTCTGATATGTGGAAGATGGTTAATGTAATTCCTATTTTTAAAGCAGGGGACAAGTCACTACCGTCAAATTACCGCCCAATAAGCCTGACCTCAATTGTAGGCAAATTACTAGAGTTTATTATAGCTGATATTATAAGAAACCATCTCGATAAACATAATTTGATTAACGATACTCAGCATGGATTCACGAGGGGCCGTTCCTGCCTAACTAATTTATTAACTTTCTTCGGTAAAGCTTTTGAGGCTGTTCATCACGATAAAGAATTCGATATTGTTTATTTAGACTTTAGTAAGGCTTTTGATAGAGTACCGCACCAGAGACTGTTAAGGAAAGTGGCAGCTCACGGAATTGGGGGAAAGGTGCTGTCATGGATCGAGTCATGGCTCACAAATAGGAAGCAGAGTGTGTGCTTAAATGGGGTTAAATCCGAGTGGGGATCTGTAACAAGTGGCATTCCACAGGGATCAGTCTTGGGCCCATTGTTGTTTATAATATATATCAATGACCTTGACGAGGGAATTACTAGTGATATGAGCAAATTCGCCAACGACACGAAGATAGGTAGGATAATTTATTCAAACGTAGATGTCAGGGAACTTCAGGATGATTTAGACAAACTCAATTCGTGGTCAGAAAAGTGGCAAATGCAGTTCAATGTAGATAAATGCAAGGTTCTGAAGCTCGGAAGTGTCCATAACCCAAGCACTTATAAGTTGAATGGTGTAGAACTTAGCTATACAGATTGCGAGAAGGACTTGGGGGTTATGGTAAGCAGCAACCTTAAACAAAGACAGCAGTGCCTAAGCGTACGTAATAAGGCTAACAGATTACTGGGATTTATATCAAGAAGTGTAAGCAACAGAAGTTCAGAGGTTATATTACAGCTTTATACATCATTAGTAAGGCCTCACCTAGTTTATGCAGCTCAGTTCTGGTCTCCATATTACAGAATGGACATTAATTCGTTAGAAAACATTCAGCGTAGAATGACTAAATTAATACATAGCATTAAAAATCTTCGGTATGAAGAATGATTGAGGACCCTAAAATTACATTCACTTGTAAGATGTAGAATGAGGGGAGACATGATCGAGGTATACAAGTGGAAAATGGGTATTAACAAAGGGGATATAAATAATGTCTTGAGGATATCTCTCCAAGAGAGAACCCGCAATAATGGATTCAAGTTAGATAAGTTTAGATTTAGAAAGGATATAGGAAAGTATTGGTTTGGAAATAGGGTAGTTGATGAGTGGAACAGTCTGCCTAGTAGGGTTATTGAAGCTAGGACCTTGGGTAGTTTCAAATTTAGATTGGATAAATTCATGAGTGAGAGGGGTTGGATTTGAGTGGGACTCGCACATGAGTAAATAGAATAATCAAAGCTTATTTCTTGGGTAGCATTGAAAATTGGGTTGAGCAAATATTCTGTTAGTGGGACAGATTGTGAAGGACCTGCCTAGTATGGGCCAACAGGCCTGCTGCAGTGTTCCTCCTTTCTTATGTTCTTATGTCAACCCATTCGTGACTGCATGTTAGACTGGCCAGTTGGACACGTACTGGATGGTGACATCATTTGTTTACTCATGAACATCGGCAAAAATCAATCATTTCCGCTACTTTGAGCTCAATTTCAAGGTACCTTTCATCATGAAATCCATCAAAATCAACTCCATTTCTGTAATATATCTTCCATTCTATCAAATGAGACCAAGAAAACGAGAATACAACCATAAATACCATTTTAAACCAAAACACGGTCAGAATTTTTTTTTCTCATTATGCACTGCATGCTGCAGGATTTTTTTTTATACTGCGCACACTGACAACGCAGACCCATTCTCTCACATGTAGGTCTACCAGCTTTCTCCAACTAGATTTGAAGCCGCTAGAATTTTGGCATAATACTACGACACCAACACTGGCTTGCAAGCCACAGTACTATGGCACCGACATTGCCATAATTTTCTTCCTTATTTCTTGATCTAAGAAATTAAGAGCTACTCTTCCTTGAATCAAACCTCATTACCTTGCTGTCTTAGACACTGTATGACCCCTATAGGTTTAACTCTTCCCCATGAATATAATAAGAAACTTTAATTTGATCTTAGCTTCTAGATTTCATTATTTAATACTTGAAAAAATAATTTCGAAATATTTAAAAATACAGTGGTACCTCGAGTTTCGGCCATAATTCATTCCAGAAGGCTGTTCGAGTGTCGTTACCGAACGAATTTGTTCCCATAAGGAATAATGTAAATTAGATTAGTCCGTTTCAGACCCCCAAAAATACACTTACAAAAGCACTTACAATAATACACATACATAATTGCTCGAGTTGGGAGCTGTTTGAAACTTGAGGTACTACTGTACAGTGGACCCCCGGTTTACGTTATTAATTTGTTCCAGAATGCTGTTCAAGTGCCGTTACCAAACAAATTTGTTCCCATGAGGAATAATGTAAATTTAGATTAGTCCTTTTAGACCCCCAAAAATACACTTACAAAAGCACTTACAAAAATACACTTACATAATTGTTCGAGTTTGGAGGTGAACATAAACCGGGGGTCCACTGTATTAGATACTGAGAAAATTACAATTGAATAAATCTTATCACTAAATATTTATGAGACTTACTTGGTAAAAACTGCTCCTGCCAGACCAAAGTTGGTGTCATTGGCACGCCTAACAACCTCTTCCTCAGAGTCAAACTCCAGCACAGATGCAATAGAACCAAATACCTCCTCCCTCACAACCTGAATTGTAAAACATTTAAGTAAAACTATACAATAAAATTAAAATTAACTTTATTACAGGTACAACATCAATTTTCCGGCAATGGAGGGTTCAGCACCTTTTTTAGTCCAGAAAAAATTACGGGACTAGTTTTTTGCTAGACTAGTTTACCGGGAGGCCACAAATGGTGGTGTGTTTATGAATATTCATTTGTATTGTTTGCACTGTAGTTCTTGGTGGTGATCTCTTGAGTCTTTGTGAATTTTAGCATATTTTTTTTTTTTTTTAACAATTAACCCTAGCTATGGGTGTTGACAAGTTAACTGAATTGTCAGAAGAATTAATCAAAGAGTTAGAACAATGTTTCTTTGTGACAGAACTCGAGCTACTGAAATTTATTTGTGAAAAATTACACGGGAAGATTAAAGCACATTAAACATCTTTGCCTGAAGGAAATATTTAATAAGATAGCCAAGAAGAATGTGTCATAGCAGTAGACCTTCATCTGAAAATCCTGTGGCTTCAACTTCAAGTACCATAGATGCTCTCCCTGTAACTTCACAAATCAATGCTGAAACAGTCAACTATGAATCAGACAGTAATCCTGATGACCCTCAACTTTCAGACTTATGTGATTAGCTCTACAGTTCCAGTAAAATTTAAAAATTTACCACTTTGGTAGGTGAAGTACTGTAACATTCTTTGTAAGTATAGTAATTAATACAGTGGAACCTCGGTTTTCCTGATTAATCTGTTCGAAAAAGTCTGATGAAAACCGAATCGTACGAAAACTGAAGCAATATTTCCCAACTAAACCGAACGAAACACCACTACAGCCTATTGATACAGTAAACAAGATAAATGACTTCTTCTCAAACATAGGATCAAATCTAGCCAGTAAAATCCCAGGTACCAATGCCCGAGCAAGTGATTACCTAGGTGGGAATTTCCCAACCTCCTCCTTTCTTGCACCTACTGAGCCCACTGAAGTCACCATGATCATCAAGTCACTTAAAAATAAATAAGGAAATCTGTCTCAAGTCCCTCCAGTATTATACAAGCGAGCGAGCCGCTCATGTCCTTTCGCAGGCTATTTCATTACTTTTTAACAAATCACTTGAAACAGCACCTTCCTGACACTACTCAAAACAGCAAGGGTTACACCAATACACAAAGGCGGTGACCCCACAGATGTAAATAACTGTAGACTAATATCAAACTTCCTGTTGCTATCCAAAATCTTTGAGAAACTTGTGCGCAGTTTTTTAACCTGTTAATGGACCAAACGTATATATACGTTCTCTTGCCCCAGTTTTCATGATTTTTTCATTCCAGAATGCTGTTCAAATGCCGTTACCAAACAAATTTATTCCCATAAGGAATAATGTAAATTAGACTAGTCCTTTTAGACCCCCAAAAATACACTTACAAAAGCACTTACAAAAATACACTTACATAATTGTTCGAGTTTGGAGAATCACAAACAGTATTAGTGTCAGAACAAACATTGGCTATGAAATCACAAGAATTACTACAAATTGTAATTATCATTACATAAAAATTATATAAATTTGTTATGCCCAAGGTCATTTGGTTTTGATTTATATAGATTTATATGGAATTGTCCACTTAATATTATACTCAGGGTTTCTTTAATAAAGCTAATTAAAGATCCCACTAGTTTATAATATTATCTGGTTTATGGATATGTAATTATTATTATTATACCTGGGAATGATGTACAGTGGACCCCCGCTATTCGAACGGCTCGGCAGTCGAACAAATCGTCATTAGAACAAGAAAATCGATATCGTCATGCGAACAAAATATCACGATTCGAACAAGTGTGTCCATCACCTGTCCGCCCAGGCGCTTGGAGAGCCAGTCCCTCGTTGTTTACACTCGAGAGAACAATACCCTGCACGCTCATCCAGACATTTCACACTTAATTATAATTGTTTGGAGTTTGTTCATTAAGTGTGAGGCAGTGGTGAGAGGCAGTGATGGTAGAGGCAGTGGTGGTAGAGGCAATGGTGAGAGGCAGTAGTGGTAGAGGCAGTGGTGGTAGAGGCGGTGGTAGAGGCAGTGGTGAGAGGCAGTGGTGAAGGCAGTGGTGAGAGGCAGTGGTGGTAGAGGCAGTGGTGGTAGAGGCATTGGTGAGAGGCAGTGGAGGTTGAGGAAGTGGTGAGAGGCAGTGGTGGTAGAGGCAGTGGTGAGAGGCAGTGGTGGTTGAGGCAGTGGTGAGAGACAGTGGTGGTAGAGGAAGTGGTGAGAGGCAGTGGTGAGAGGCAGTGGTGAGAGGCAGTGGTGGTAGAGGCAGTGGTGAGTAAACAAGATTAAATGAACGTTTGGGAGTTTTGTAAATAAACCAGTTGTTGTTGCTGTAACCAGCCTGACACGTATGATTTCTGTTCACTCCTTAAAGCTGACTGGAAGTGATCTAATGCAGATAGCATTACAAACTCTGTTTTCTCTTATATTAACACGTCTGAAGGAGGAAAGAATGGGAAGATGTTTTCACAGCTGTAGCGAGAATGCCCGCTACCACCACCCTTCCCAGCCACCACATTCGTAATGACATACATATTTTATTCATTCTAGAGTGTATATCAGGTTTTTATGTTACAGTAGAACGTCATTTAGCACGATAGTTACGTTCCTGAAAAAGTCGTGTTAGATCATTTCGTGTTAAATAATTAAAAGAACTAATGTGAAAAATAGGGTTACGTTCCTGGGAGTCCCCAAAAAGCCAAACAAGTTTTTTTTAGACCAACAGATCTTACAAAAATAAAAGTGAATATGTAATTGTAGTTCATTATCGTGATGTATTATGTTGTTTTTACTGCTTAAGACTACAAATGTAATAGAAATAATAGTATTTACCTTAAATTGTGGGTGCTGGTGTTTGTGGATGATTGTGAAGAGAGTGGAGAGTTATGCTGTGGCCCTACTGGGCTGAGGTGGATAGTAGAAGTTCTTGAACTGAAGTCGATGGTTGAACTGTCTAACTTTAAGTCAGTCAAGTCAGTCAGTACGTCAGTCAGTCAGTCAGTCAGTCAGTAAGTCAGTCAAGCCATTCAGTAAGTCAGTCAAGCCATTCAGTAAGTCAGTCAAGCCATTCAGTAAGTCAGTCAAGCCATTCAGTAAGTCAGTCAAGTCATTCAGAAAGTCAGTCAAGTCATTCAGTAAGTCAGTCAAGTCATTCAGTAAGTCAGTCAAGTCATTCAGTAAGGCAGTCAAGTCATTCAGTAAGTCAGTCAAGTCATTCAGTAAGTCAGTCAAGTCATTCAGTAAGTCAGTCAGTCAAGTCATTCAGTAAGTCAGTCAGTCAAGTCATTCAGTAAGTCAGTCAGTCAAGTCATTCAGTAAGTCAGTCAAGTCATTCAGTAAGTCAGTCAGTAAGTCAGTCAAGTCAGTCAGTCAAGTCATTCAGTAAGTCAGTCAAGTCATTCAGTAAGTCAGTCAAGTCATTCAGTAAGTCAGTCAAGTCATTCAGTAAGTCAGTCAAGTCATTCAGTAAGTCAGTCAAGTCAATCAGTCAGTCAGTCAAGTCATTCAGTCAGTCAGTCAAGTCATTCAGTCAGTCAAGTCATTCAGTAAGTCAAGTCATTCAGTAAGTCAGTCAAGTCAATCAGTCAGTCAGTCAAGTCATTCAGTCAGTCAGTCAAGTCAGTCAGTCAGTCAAGTCAGTCAGTCAAGTCATTCAGTCAGTCAGTCAACTCATTCAGTCAGTCAAGTCATTCAGTCAGTCAGTCAAGTCATTCAGTCAAGTTAGTCAGTCAGTCAGTCAAGTCAGTCAGTCAGTCAGTCAGTCAGTCAGTCAGTCAGTCAAGTCAGTCAGTCAGTCAGTCAGTCAGTCAGTCAAGTCAGTCAGTCAGTCAAGTCAGTCAAGTCAGTCAGTCAGTCAGTCAGTCACACAAACTTATGTTTACATCTTTTTATGTGTACAAAGTAACACTTCATTACGGCCATGGGTTATGTCTTGTCTAATATCTTTTTCTTCGTTAATTCAAGATCAAAACACAATTCACTCTTATTCTTCACAAACAGCTGGCTTGTAGCCAGGACTTCTTGACGCGTATGAAATACGTACGAATGCTGGGATGGTGGGGTCCGTGGTGGCTGGGTAAGGCGGGTGGTGTCTGCTGAACCACAACAGTAGTAGTAACAAGACTGCTTGTGAGAATGGTTATTTGTTTTTCCTTCCCACAAACTGTAAGTAAGTTTATTCAGGTATACACAGATACAGTTACGAAGATTATCATACATAGCAGCATATGTGTAGAGAACCTAGGATAACCCAAAAAAGTCAGAGTGACAGTATTTCCATTGACTGACTTGGGTTATCCTATGTTCTCTACACATATGCTGCTATGTATGATAATGTATGTAACTGTACTCACCCAATTGTGGTTGCAGGGGTCGAGACTCAGCTCCTGGCCCTGTGTATCTGAATAAACTTAGTTTGCAGGAAGGAAAAACAAATTCCCTTTTCCTCAAAGCATGAGGATTCTTAGGCAGTAAATAACCATGCGCTCAAAATTTTTCCCCTCCTGCCGAACCGTGTAATATCATCTTTACGTCGTGTAAGATGATAATGTGTCGCAAATCTTAAATCGTGCAATACCGGTAACGTGCAACATAATCTCGTGCTAAATGATGTTCTACTGTATTTATATTGTTTATTATGTCATATTAGATGAATTGTGATAGATAAATAAGCTGTCGAGTTGATAATAGCTTCACAGTGAAGTACTATTTTGTCATGCCGCCTGACAGCAGGAATGGATTAATTGTATTTCCATTATTTCTTATGGGAAAAATTAAAACGCCACTCGAACATTTCGCACTGAGAACTAGCTCCTGGAGCGGATTAAGTTCGAATAGTGGGGGTCCACTGTACTGTAAATAGTTAAGGTTGGGAAATGGTAATGATAAATATATATTAAAACAAAATAAAAATAAATGGTTACAGATAAGGAAAGATATATATATAATAAAAAATAAGTTACACAATCATATTTAGTGGAAAATTTAAGATAGTGAGGTAGCAGTTATTAGAACAATTATGAAGTTAATTACATTAATATACAATTTTGAAGTTAATTACATTAATATACAATCAGTTTTGTGAGAAATATAAGATAGTGAGGTTGCAGTTACTAGTACAATTGTTGCACTAACGCAGACTAAGGATTTGGTCATTGAAGTTGATTAGTCTCTGTAAGGTTAGCATCTCGAAGGAAGTTGGACAGTTCGTTTTCATTCGAGATATAGTAAGCATGGCCTACATTTGATTTCTTAACTAGGATTTTCCCATCCCATGTGAAGCACTGGTAGATTTTTTCATTATTCTTACGTTTAAGCTTTCTTACTCTGTATAGGAGGTTCTGACGTTTTTTTGTGAGACACTCATTTACATGAAGATCTTTTTTTGCACTAATTGATGTTTTAATCAAATCAGTTTTATTGTCTATCGTGTGAAATCTAAGCATAACACACTTTTTTCTACCTTGTGTGCCAAGTAATCATGATTCTGTTATCTCTGATGCTGGTACTACTACATTTAAGTGGTCTTTTATGGTCTGAAGAGCAGCATCTTTGCAGTTGGTATGGTTTATGCCACTTGGAAAGAGTGCACTGCTAATTATTACCGCATTAGATAACTTATCTTGCTCAGTTTTATCTTCTTGGTTAGAAAAATAGTCAGTCAGCTGGGTATCCATGTTGGTCTTCCAGTTCTTGACAGCATCTTCAACCTTCGTGTTTAGGGATGTTATTTGCTCTGTATGGCTGGCTATGACTGATTGGAAGGTCTTTCCAAAATCAGCCATTCCAGCTGATGTAAACTTCTGTTCAAAGCTAAGGATCTTGCTTTCAAGGTGGGCTAACTTAGTTTCATGCTTAGATAGTGTTGTACGAAGATTCATGTTTTCCTCAGTTAGGGTGGTGATGTATGACTTAAGAGTGACAGGATCATTTGTCATACTTGAGATCGTTTCAGATGGATCAAATCCTTTGAAGGCAGTCATGATTGGTGTTGTTGCTGTCCCGTCATCTTGGGTGGTGGTTGAGTAGGGTGAGGGAGAGGGAGAGTCAGCCATTGTGTTTGTTGACGTGTTGCCTGGGGTAGTGGTGGGGGTGGATGATGCACCGGCGTCCTGCTGGGTAGTCATGGGAAATAGTCGAGTTCTTGGTGATTTCTTGCTGTTCTTTTTGTTGCTTCTTCTGTTATTAGGTCTCATAGTAGTACAGGGGATGTTGTAGATAGGACGTAGAAGCTATAGTTGCTCAGAGCTTGTTGTGGGTGCTCGTATGGCAGTGGGCTGTGTTTTGGGTTTGAATGGCACTCTCCACTTGGATCGATAATTTTTCGAGTAGATGGTCTTACTGTTGATATTCTTGAGTCATTCTGGGTTCTAGGTGCGTTAGTGCAGCAGTTCTGCAATTAGGCCATCATAGAAGCGTTGGTGGGTTCTGGCTGGAGAAGAAAATAACAGAGCTTGGGTGCGACTGCTGCTGCCGCTGCGAGACTTTACAACAATGTTGGCAAGTTGCTAAATATTTGGGAGTTCCTTACAATAATCGTTATACGGTTGGTACTATCCATTCTATGATTCAAAACATATTGTTTCCTCCACCTTCGGACACTGCCCAGATATTGGACTCTCATGTAGAGACACCTCCAGTGGAGTCTTTGTCTCTAGGAATAGCAGACTTAGCAACTTCATTAGAAGGCCTCCCTTTGGGAGCAGAGGCTATGCATCGGGACAACGTGCCGCTTGAGTCAGGTAATGAGAGCCCATTAGCAAGCCCTGGTCGTGTGTGGACGACAGGAGTTGGAACTCCTCCCAAGCTTCATCTACAGAGACTCCATCCTCCCACTCCTCCTGTACCCTTGTCTCCTCTCTCTCAAACACTTTCAATGTATGGAACATCTCATAAAGTTGCAGACAGTGCAACTGGAAGCCCAGCGTCAGCTGTATAAGGAGGAGTTCGAGAGGGAAAACATCAGATTCGAGAGACAAAAAGAAGAGGAAAGGAGTAAATCGTCCGCCCCTCCAGCCTTGTCGTTCGACCTGCACAAGGCTGCCTTATTAGTGCCTAGATTCTGTGAGAAGGACTTAGACACTTACTTCGACTCGTTTGAGAATCAGGCAAGAGGTATGCAATGGCCTCGAGAACATTGGGCTACCTTACTTCACACCACCCTTACTGGTAAGGCACAATCCTGTACAGCAGCTCTTCCTTATGACAAGTATGCCAATTACGAAGCCGTGAAGAAGATAATTTTAAAGGAGTATGACTTGCTTCCCTTAAGTTATCAGCGTACCTTCCGCTCTCTACGACGGCTACCTGGTCAGACCTGGGTAGAATTCGCCCGACAAAAGAAAGTTGCTCTAGAACGATGATCGAGGTCTACGGGTTGTGATTCCATGAGCACCTGATACAGTTAATCCTGCAAGAAGAATTTTACAACACACTGACTGGGGACATACGTTCCTTTGTAATTGAACATCAGACAGCAGACGTGTTGGCCTCTGCTTCTTTAGCAGACCATTTTGAGATAACTTCTCAACTGACAAAGGAAAAAGCATCTCGGGAGAAGACTAGATTATATTCTTCTAAGGATCAGTCATATTCTCCTAGAAAAACGGATCAACAGACATCGCCGCCTCGTTCAGCGAAAGTCTACACTCGGGTTGTCCCTGAGAAAGGAAGACCATCCTATTATGAAATAGATATGCCTAGGAGAGGGCCTACTTGCTCTTATTGCCAGAAACCCGGCCATTTGAGATGCTCTTGTTTCCAATTGAACCGTGATCGTAGGCGTTCAGGTTCGGAAACCTTACCAGCACTAATGACATCTTCTAAGGTGAAGGAACCGGAGAGTCCAGGGAAAGAGCAAGCCTTAGCTGATCAGTCCTCTAAGTGCCTAATTTCCTCGGAGAGGTTCTCTGATAAAGTAACGGAGGCCATACTTTTTCAAGGGCAAGGCTGGAATTACAGAGGACCAGCTGGTGGACATATTATCCTATCGAGATACGGGTAGCTACCTGACCCTATTGAGAAAAGGAGTGCTTCCCTTAAATGATAACACCTATACTAACCTGGATGTTCTGCTAGAAGGTTACGGTGGCGCCATCACAAGAGTCCCCCTTCATAAAGTGTATGTGAATTTGGATTCATATCAGGGTGAAGCTGTTGTGGGCATTTCTGGGACTGATTTTCCCATAAAGTTGGTTGATCTACTTGTGGGTAATGATCTAGGAAAGGGAGGAATAAGCCGAGAACCTTACGTTATAGAGAATTTCTCAGGAGAGGCTTACGCCATTGAAGGATGTAAGGAAGATCCTCATCTATTCCCTCTCACAGCTATAACAAGGGCTATGGCTAAAATTCCGGAATCACTTCCTACTACTGATGTGTCCTCAGATTGGGGTTTGGAAGCGCTGTTTAGTGCCGATGATCAACCAGAAGTCGAAGATAAGTTCCCAGAGTCCCAGGTGGTAGACTTTACCCCTCTACGGTTGGCGACTTTAATCGACACAACAGGCAGGAGAGCAAGTGATTATGGAGACAGAAGCTACGGGGATGGAAGAATGTTTCTATTTTGCTGACAGTATTCTGATAAAGAAATCTCTTTCTGCTATCTCTTTAGGTAATCAATGCCCCAAGGTCAAACAAGTAGTGGTTTTACCTGTTAGATTTCGAGAGTTGGTTTTGGAGGTGGCCCATTCTAGCCCTATGAGAGGGCATTTGGGTGTGCAGAAAACTTTAGGAAAATTGGCCCGGTATTTTTTCTGGCCGAAGATGAAAAGTACTGTAACAGAGTACTTGAGAAACTGTTCTATTTGCCAGACCATTGGGAAACCCGCACAAAAACCTCCACCTGTACCACTTGTACCCATTGCCGTAGAAGGTGAACCCTTCTCTCGACTCATAATAGACTGTGTGGGACCTCTTCCAAAAACCAGGCTCAGCAACCAATATCTCCTTATTATTATGGATACGACAACCCGGTATCCAGAGGCCGTGCCCCTACGCACAGTTCAGATTACCTAAGGAGATCCAATCCGACCAAGGAACTAATTTTACATCAAAGACTTTTCATGAGGCTTTGTCCAGGGTCGGAGCTAATACCATCGTTTCAACAGCTTATAGACTGCAAACCCAGGGTGCCTTGGAGAGGTTTCATCAAACGCTCAAGATCATGATGAGGGCCTATTGTCAGCAGTTCTCCAAGGACTGGGATGAAGGCATTCCATTCCTTCTCCTTGCCCTATGAGAGAGTGAACAGGAAAGCCTGGGATATAGCCCCTTTGAGATCATTCTCTGGACAAGATTCTAATGCTCTTGTCCAGTTCTCTGGACAAGATTCTAATGCTCTATTTATTCATGTGAGAGACTTTAACCATCCAATTGATTTTCAAAATGCTGAGAAGGTTGTATCAAGCAAGTCCATGGTTGAGAGGAATAAAATAGATGATGATAACAAATTCCCACTCTAGACAGCATACTCCACCTATATTCAGAACCTTAAAACTACTCACCATAAAAAATATTCATACCTATTCATGTGCCTTCTACATACATAAAACTCTACATGCTAATATTAACCCTGCGCTCAGAATTCTCCTCAACAACTTTAATAGGTCCCACGAACATGACACAAGACACAGATCACTATTTGACATACCCCGAGTCCATACTAACCAATGTAAAAATTCTATGCACATAAAGGGCCCCAAAATCTGGAATTCATTACCAGTAAATATCAAGTTAACCTTGTCGGAAAATCAATTCAAGACTCTTCTCAAAAGTCACCTACTCACCCTATACTAAATACTCATACTGTAACAAACTTCCAAACCCAATATTATTTTACTTAAGAAGATCTCATTTTGATATGTTCATCCTCCTTAACACTTGTTGCAATCTCATATCATCATATTGTCATTTAAAATCTTATAGTATCATCATTTTCTTAATTTTGAAATAAAATATATACCTAGATGAAACTCTAAAAACTATTTCTAGTATTGTTATTATACTAGTATAGCATCAACATACTGTAATTTGAAATAAATTCTACAACTAGATTAAACTCAACCAATTTCTCTTGTATTGTCTTTAAATAGTATGTATAACCATTTAATAATTTAATTAATATAGAACTAGAATAAACTCAATCAATTTCTTTAGCATTAAGTACTTAGTGAATAAGTCTCTAGAATAAACTGCCCCTAATGCCATGGCATGCCAGTGGCTCTCCTTGCATTACAGTTTTATAATTGTATTATATTTGTAACTACCAATAACATTGTACACTTGTAACATGCATTGAAATAAAAATTATTATTATTATTATTATTATTATTATGTTTCATTAAAAGCAGTTTTGAAAATAATATGAATATTTCTTTTGGTTTATATAAATTGGATTCATTTATAATTAATAAAATTTGGGAAGAATTTAATGATAAATTGGACTAATCTTAATTCTTGGGAAGAGTTTCAGGTCCTTTCTTATGTTCCTCTTCACAGAGTCGTGAGATGTTACGCTACTGTGAGGTGTTGTCTTTGTTAGTGTGATGTGACTGTGAGGTGTATTCTGCCTCTTTATAAGCCTTCTTCTCACGTTTCCTTTTATAGTTCCTTGATAATGTGAGTAGTCACGAAAGCGCTTGGAATTCTTCTATTTTTTCATAGTGGTTGTCTTGCATATTTTGATATCACCTGTTTACTGTGATCTTTTTGCTATATATATATATATATATATATATATATATATATATATATATATATATATATATATATATATTATCAGTGGTCCCTCGGTTTTCGCCGAAAATTCATTCTAGAATGCTGCTCAAGTGCCATTACCGAACAAATTTACTTCCTTAAGAAATAATGTCACATAGGTTAGTCTATTTCAGACCCCCAAAATACACTTGCAACAGCACTTACGAAAATACACTTACATAAATGTTCGAGTTTGGAGATGCACGAAAACCGAGGGACCACTGTAATATATATATATATATATATATATATATATATATATATATATATATATATATATATATATATATATATATATTATATATATCGTATATATTATATATATATATATATATACAGTGGTACCCGGTTTACGATATTTTTCATTCCAGAATGCTGTTCAAGTGCCATTACCAAACGAATTTATCTCCTTAAGAAAAGTTGTAAAATAGACTAGTCCTTTTAGACCCCCAAAATTACACTTACAAAAGCATTTAAAAAATAAACTTACATAAAAGGGTGAGTTTGGGGACCATCGTAAACCGGGCACCACTGTATATATATATATATATATATATATATATATATATATATATATATATATATATATATATATATATATATATATACGTATATATATATATATACGTATATATATATATATACGTATATATATATATATACGTATATATATATATATATACGTGTATGTGTGTGTGTGTGTGTGTGTTATATATATATATATATATATATATATATATATATATATATATATATATATATATATATATATATAAGTATGTTCAAATTTGTTAGAATGCTCAAGTGCATCACGAATCTACTTGAAATAATTCACGTAGGTTATATCAGACCAAATACATCAACAGCATTGAAATACACTTACATAAATGTTCGAGTTTGAGATACCCCGACCACTGTATATATATATATAATATTACTAGACTGATATTTTTCATTCAAGAATGCTGTTCAAGTGCCATTACCAAACGAATTTATCCCCATAAGGAATGATGTAAAATAGACTAGTCCTTTTAGACCCCCAAAATTACACTTACAAAAGCATTTAAAAAATAAACTTACATATAAGGGTGAGTTTGGGGACCATCGTAAGTCGGGGTACCACTGTATATATATATATATATATTCTCCATGGGGAAGTGGAACAGAATTCTTCCTCCGTAAGCCATGCGTGTCGTAAGAGGCGACTAAAATGCCGGGAGCAAGGGGCTAGTAACCCCTTCTCCTGTATATATTACTAAATGTAAAAGGAAAACTTTCGTTTTCATTTTGGGCCACCCCGCTCGGTGGGAAACGGCCGACGTGTTGAAAGAAGAAAGAATATATATATATATATATATATATATATATATATATATATATATATATATATATATATATATATATATAATATATATATATATACAGTTACTCGACTTACGATGGTCCCCAAACTCACCCTTGTATGTAAGTATATTTTTTAAATGCTTTTGTAAGTGTAATTTTGGGGGTCTAAAAGGACTAGTCTATTTTACAACATTTCTTAAGGAGATAAATTCGTTTGGTAATGACACTTGAACAGCATTCTGGAATGAAAAAATATCGTAAGTCGAGGTACCACTGTATATATATATATATATATATATATATATATAAAATGCCTGGAGCAAGGGGCTAGTAACCCCTTCTCCTGAATAAATTACTAAATGTAAAAGGAGAAACTTTCGTTTTTCCTTTTGGGCCACCCTGCCTCGGTGGGAAACGGCTGACGTGTTGAAAGAAAGAAAGAAATATATATATATATATATATCAGGTAGTAGGTTGGTAGACAGCAACCACCCAGGGAGGTACTACCATCCTGCCAGGTGACTGTGAAACAGAAACCTGAAACTGTTTTACATGATGGTAGGATTGCTGGTGTCTTTTTTCTGTCTCATAAACATGCAAGATTTCAGGTACGTCTTGCTACTTCTACTTACACTTAGGTCACACTACGCAAACATGTACACGTTTATGTATACACACTCATCTGAGTTTTCTTTGATTTTATCTTAATAGTTCTTGTTCTTATTGCTTTTCCCTTTCATATCCATGGGGAAGTGGAATAAGAATCTTTCCTCCGTAAGCCATGCGTGTTGTAAAAGTCAACTAAAATGCCGGGAACAATGGGCTAGTAACCCCTTTTCCTGTATAGCTTACTAAAAAGAAGAAGAAGAAAACCGTCAAAGTGGGATGTTTGAATGTGCGTGGATGTTGTGCGAATGATAAGAAAGAGATGATTGTAGATGTTATGAATGAAAAGAAGCTGGATGTCCTGGCTTTAAGTGAGACAAAGCTGAAGGGGTAGGAGAGTTTCAGTGGGGAGAAATAAATGGGATTAGATCAGGGTTTCAAATAGAGTTAGAGCTAAAGAAGGAGTGGCAATAATGTTGAATAATCAGTTATGGCAGGTAAAGAAGGAATATAAATGTATAAATTCAAGGATTATGTGGAGTAAAATAAAGGTTGGATGTGAAAAGTGGGTTATAGTAAGTGTTTATGCACCTGGAGAAGAGAGAAGTGTAGAGGAGAGAGAGAGATTTTGGGAAATGTTGAGTGAGTGTGTGGGGAGTTTTGAACCAAGTGAGAGAGTAATTGTGGTTGGGGATCTTAATGCTAAAGTGGGTGAAAATGTTGTGGATGGAGTAGTAGGTAAATTTGGGGTGCCAGGGGTAAATGTAAATGGGGAATCATTAATTGAGCTATGTGTAGAAAGAGGTTTGGTAGTAAGTAATACATATTTTATGAAAAAGAGGATAAATAAATATACAAGGTATGATATAGCACGTAAGGAAAGTAGTTTGTTGGATTATGTATTGGTGGATAAAAGGTTGATGAGTAGGCTTCAGGATGTACATGTTTATAGAGGGGCAATGGATATATCAGATCATTATTTGGTTGTAGCTACAGTTAGAGTAAAAGGTAGATGGGACAAAAAGAAAATGGCAACAGCAAGTAAGAGAGAGGTAAAAGTGTATAAACTAAGGGAGGAGGAAGTTAGGGTGAAATATAAGCAACTATTGGCAGAAAGGTGGGCTAGTGCAAGTAGGAGTAGTGGGGGGCTTGAAGAGAGTTGGGATAGTTTTAAAAATGCAGTATTAGAATGTGGGGCAGAAGTTTGTGGCTATAGGAGGGTGGGTGCAGGAGGAAAGAGGAGTGAGTGGTGGAATGAAGAAGTAAAGGGTGTGATAAAAGAGAAAAAGGTAGCTTATGAGAGGTTTTTACAAAACAGAAGTGTTAATAGAAGAGCAGAGTATATGGAGAGTAAAAGAAAGGTGAAGAGAGTGGTGAGAGAGTGCAAAAGAAGAGCGGATGAAAGAATGGGAGAGGCTCTGTCAAGAAATTTTGCTGAAAACAAGAAAAAATTTTGGAGTGAGATAAACAAGGTAAGAAAGCCTAGGGAACGAATGGATTTGTCAGTTAAAAACAGAGTAGGGGAGTTAGTAGATGGGGAGCTGGAGGTATTGGGTAGATGGCGGGAATATTTTGAGGAACTTTTAAATCTCGATGAAAAAAGGGAGGCGGTAATTTCATGTACTGGCCAGGGAGGTACAACATCGTTTAGGAGTGAAGAAGAGCAGGATGTGAGTGTGGGGGAGGTGTGTGAGGCATTACGTAGAATGAAAGGGGGTAAAGCAGCTGGAATTGACGGAATCATGACAGAAATGTTAAAAGCAGGGGGGATATAGTGCTGGAGTGGTTGGTATTTTTGTTTAATAAATGTATGAAAGAGGGAAGGTACCTAGGGATTGGCAGAGAGCATGTATAGTTCCTTTATATAAAGGGAAGGGGGATAAAAGAGTGTAAAAATTATAGGGGAATAAGTTTACTGAGTATACCAGGTAAAGTGTATGGCAGGGTTATTATTGAAAGAATTAGAGGTAAGACAGAGAGTAGAATTGCAGATGAGCAAGGAGGCTTTAGAGTGGGTAGGGGATGTGTAGATCAAGTGTTTACAGTGAAGCATATATGTGAACAGTATTTAGATAGAGTGGATAGAGTAGATAGAGTGGATAGGGGAGCAATGTGGCAAATGTTGCAAGTGTATGGAATAGGTAGTAAGTTACTGAAGGCTGTAAAGAGTTTTTATGAGGATAGTGAGGCTCAGGTTAGGGTGTGTAGGAGAGAGGGTGATTACTTCCCGGTAAAAGTAGGTCTTAGACAGGGATGTGTAATGTCACCATGGTTGTTTAATATATTTATAGATGGGGTTGTAAAAGAAGTAAATGCTAGGGTGTTGGGGAGAGGGGTGGGATTAAATTATGGAGAATTAAATGCAAAATGGGAGTTGACACAGTTACTTTTTGCTGATGATACTGTGCTTATGGGAGATTCTAAAGAAAAGTTGCAAAGGTTAGTGGACGAGTTTGGGAGAGTGTGTAAAGGTAGAAAGTTAAAAGTGAACATAGATAAGAGTAAGGTGATGAGGGTATCAAACGATTTAAATAAAGAAAAATTGGATATCACATTTGAGAGAGGGATTATGGAAGAAGTAAATGTTTTCAGATATTTGGGAGTTGACGTGTCAGCGGATGGGTTTATGAAGGATGAGGTTAACCATAGAATTGATGAAGGAAAAAAGGTGAGTGGTGCATTGAGGTATCTGTGGAGACAAAAAACGTTATCCATGGAGGCAAAGAAGGGAATGTATGAAAGTATAGTGGTACCAACACTCTTATATGGGTGTGAAGCATGGGTTGCAAATGCTGCAGCGAGGAGGAGGCTGGAGGCAGTGGAGATGTCCTGTCTAAGGGCAATGTGTGGTGTAAATATTATGCAGAAAATTCGAATGTGGAAATTAGGAGAAGGTGTGGAGTTACTAAAAGTATTTGTCAGAGGGCTGAAGAGGGGTTGTTGAGGTGGTTTGGTCATTTAGAGAGAATGGATCAAAGTAGAATGACTTGGAGGCGTATAAATCTGTAGGGGAAGGAAGGCGGGGTAGGGGTCGTCCTAGAAAAGGTTGGAGGGAAGGGGTAAAGGAGGTTTTGTGGGCGAGGGGCTTGGACTTCCAGCAAGCATGTGTGAGCGTGTTAGATAAGAGTGAATGGAGACGAATGGTTTTGGGACATGACGATCTGTTGGAGTGTGAGCAGGGTAACATTTTGTGAAGGGATTCAGGGAAACCAGTTAATTGATTTAGTTGGACTTGAGTCCTGGAAATGGGAAGTACAATGCCTGCACTTTAAAGGAGGGGTCTGAGGTAGTGACAGCTGGGAGGGACTTTTCTCAGCTGTCGTATCTGAGCTCCTCTGCAAAGACAGTGATTATGTATGAGTGTGGTGAAAGTGTTGAATGATGATGAAAGTATTTTCTTTTGGGGATTTTCTTTCTTTTGGGTCACCCTGCCTCGGTGGGAGACGGCCAACTTGTTGAAAAAAAAAAAAAAAAATATATAATACAGTGGTACTGACTTACGATGGTCCCTAAACTCACCCTTTTATGTAAGTTTATTTTTAAATGCTTTTGTAAGTGTAATTTTGGGGGTCTAAAAGGTCTAGTCTATTTTACAACATTTCTTAAGGAGATAAATTCGTTTGGTAATGGCACTTGAACAGCATTCTGGAATGAAAAAATATCGTAAGTCGAGGTACCACTGTATATATACACACACACACATACACGTATATATATATATATATATATATATATATATATATATATACGTATATATATATATATATATATATATATATACAGTGGACCCCGAGTTTCGTAAAACTTCACTCCTGAAGTCTGCTCAAGTGCCATTACCGAACGAATTTACTCCTTAAGGAAAAAGTTTACGTAGGTTAGTCTATTTCAGACCCCCAAAAATACACTTCCACAAGAACTTACAAAATTATACTTACATAATTGCACGATTTCCGGGGTATTCGTTAACCGAGGGTCCACTGTACAGTGGTCCCTCGGTTTTCGCCGAAAATTCATTCCAGAATGCTGCTCAAGTGCCATTACCGAAGGAATTTACTTCCTTAAGAAATAATGTCACGTAGGTTAATCTATTTCAGACCCCCAAAAATACACTTGCAACAGCACTTACGAAAATACACTTATATAAATGTTCGAGTTTGGAGATGCACGAAAACCGAGGGACCACTGTATATACAGTGGTACCCCGACTTACGATATTTTTTCATTCCAGAATGCTGTTCAAGTGCCATTACCAAACGAATTTATCTCCATAAGAAATGATGTAAAATAGACTAGTCCTTTTAGACCCCCAAAATTACACTTACAAAAGCATTTAAAAAAATAAACTTACATAAAAGGGTGTGTTTGGGGACCATCGTAAGTCGGGTACCACTGTATATATATATATATATATATATAATCAGTGTCAATAGACACCCACATTAACATTTTAAAATAAATAAATAAATAAATAAAAAAAAATATATATATATATATATATATATATATATATATATATATATATATATATATATATATATATATAGGCGCTGTGTGTAGGTGGTGAAGGAAGACACTGGTGTTCAACAGTGCACATACCCACATCTTTCATGACGTACATGGAAAACAAATAATGTTGTGTGTATTGTGTGTATTGTAAGACAGTGTGAACAATATATAGAGTGCAAAATCCATGTGTAGTGTACTCCCCTCACTCCTCTCCCCTGGCGACCCCCACCCAACAAACTGCGCCTTCCCCACCCAACTACCTGCGCCTCCCTCACCCAAATCCCAGCGACACCCCTCAAGCCCTACCAGGCCACCACGGTCAAGTTCACTACCTTCCACGCACCTTACCCACCCAGCATGTCGTACTCCACTACAGTCTACCTAGCCAGATGAATGCCAGTCAGGAGGAAGCAAGCAGCCAGGGAAATGGCACGGCTGGCAATACTAGGAGAGGCAAGTGTCGGTCGTGTTTACAGCTTCGTTGTCTCAACTCTAATGGTTTCCTCCGTAAACATGGCAGCTGCCCGGGTTCAGGATGTCCTCCTGTGGACAGTGATGACCCAGAGCCACTTCAGGCACCTGAACCCACTCCAACAGATCTCATCTCATCAGATAATATCCTGGAAGCAATTAAAGCAACAGGTATCAGAACACTCACACATATTCCCAAAGCAGCCCGTCCACACGCAGCTGGGAAACTTACAGACCTCTTAATAAAAGTAAACGATGGTTCTGCTATCCTAAATGCTCCACCAACCATCAAGGCATGGCACAACTTACTACTTTTTGGCAATGTCTGCTTAGCTGTTCCGGAAAGAAGGGAAAGAGGCTAGCCTCAATGATCATTAAATCCTTAAGAGACTTTCCTAGAGCTGATAACCTCATTCCCCTTCCCCATCAACACAAAAATGGGAGAGGCAGAACCCCCACTCACTCCACTGACAGCGAAAAAATCAGAGTCCAAGTGAGCAAGAAAATTGAAGAGGGCAACACAGTGGGAGCAATCAGAATTATCACCAGTGAAGATACAGTTGCCCCCAGAGATGCTGACACTGCTGAAGCACTTAGAGGAAAGCACCCTGCCAGGGAAACCAGGGGTACCAACAGTTCCAACACCTCTGTCCCCACTGTGGAACCACTGATTGTGCAAGACTCGGACATTTACAAAGCAATAATGTCATTCCCTTCCGGCTCTGCTGGGGTTACACTGGAATAAGGCCACAACATTTAAAGGAAATGGTTAATCCAGTTATCGGGAGATTGCAGAGACACTGCTGTCAGAGATCACAAGGTTCGTCAACAATTCCTTGGCTGGTCTGATTCCTGACGAGATTAAACCTTTCTTTTTGGAGCATCACTTTGTGCCCTTAAAAAGAAGGATGGAGGAATTAGGCCAATCGCAGTGGGCAACACGTTTCGCCGCCTCGTTTCTAAAGCTGCTGTCAGAAGTATTCGCGCAGAGGCAGCCATCATGCTTCAACCAAACCAGCTTGGCTTTGGGGTCTCTCAAGGAAGTGAAGCAGCGGTTCATGCAACAAGGGCATATATCGACAACCTGCCTGAGGACAATGCAGTGGTTAAATTAGATTTCAAGAATGCATTTAATCTCCTGAAAAGGGACGTAGTATTAGCAGCTGTACAAGAACATTTTCCAGGTCTCTTCCCTTTTGTTTCAGCTGGATATAGCAAGGAATCAATGCTCCTGTTTGGAGAGCATGAAATCACATCATCAGAGGGTGTCCAGCAAGGGGACCCTCTCGCACCATTCTCTTCTGTATAGCAGTTAGGGAAATCACAGTAAGACTGACCAGTGAGCTAAACATCTGGTTCCTGGATGATGGCACACTAGCAGGTACAAAGGAGTCCCTTGTAGATGATCTTACACAGGTGATGACACAGGGACAGGAAATGGGTCTCATCCTGAATCCATCCAAATGTGAAATCATATCAGTCAATCAACAAGTGATAGATGCAGTGCTATCAAAACTACCAGGAGCAACAGTCATTGCCCCTACTAATAGTGTCTTGCTTGGAGCACCTCTGGGAAGAGATGCCATTGACACAATTCTCAGGAAGAAACTGGAAGAATTGAGGAGAATGGAACAACGAATAGGCAATCTTGACACCCATGATGCCTTGTACCTCCTCACAAAATGCTTGAGTCTGCCCAGGTTGACATATTTTCTAAGATGTGCTCCTTCATATGATAATCCTATACTGCACGAATATGACAGTATCCTGAGGCAGATCTTTACTAAAGTACTTAACCTTACTCTAGAAGATGGGCAGTGGGACCAAGCTACACTCCCAGTCAGACTAGGAGGCATTGGTGTCCGCAAGTCATCTCAGATTGCTCTACCTGCTTTCCTGTCTTCATGCATTGCATCCAGAGGGCTTGTAGCAGCAATTCTCCCTGAACATCTTAGGGACACGATTGGAATCCATGACCAAAAGTTCGTTGATGGAGCCAGGATCTGGGATAACCTAACAGGCTCTGAAACCAGGCCTGCTCCCCCGAAACAACTACAAACAGTTGCACTGGGATGGCCCAATAGTAGAGAATATAGCCTCAGCAATGCTTCAGTGTGTGTCAGGGAAGGATAGAGCCCGCCTACTTGCAGTGAGCTCCTCATGCAGGGGACTTTCTTTGGCTGTTCCCAACTCCAGCCTTGGCACACGCCTCGACCCACAGACCATCCGCATTGGTGTTGCCCTTCGACTTGCCTCCCTATTCTCGCCGAACACAGGTGTATTTGTGGCAGTGAAGCAGCAGACCGATTCGGGTACCATGGTCTTGTGTGTCGTAAATCCGAGGGAAAGATTGCAAGACATGAAGAGGTTAATAACATTATCAAGAGGAGCCTCACAACAGCCGGATGCCCAGCAGTAAGGGAACCACCCCAACTATGCAGATCTGATGGCAACCAAAAGCGTCCAGATGGTATCACCCTTCAAGCCTGGACAGACGGCAAGCAGGTGGTGTGGGACTACACATGTGCATCTACCTTGGCTGATACCTATCTCCAGTACACCAGGGAGGAAGGAGGGGCTGCTGCCACCTTCAGGAGTCCCAGAAGTCGAGAAAATATGGAGAACTTGCCCATCATTATATGTTTGTTCCCATAGGCTCAGAGACCCTTGGCTCATGGGGAAAGAGTGCATCTAAGTTCCTCAAGGAGCTGGGCAAAAGACTCAACAGGGTAACTAGGGATCCCAGGGCAGCTAGTTTTCTGTTCCAGCGACTCAGCGCTGCTGTTCAGAGGGGTAATGCATGCTGTATTCTGGGCACGCGCACCAGCTCGGAAGAGCTGGATGAGATTTTCGCATTATAATCAGTGACAAAGATGTAACAATATGTACTAGACATGTATCTCTCACCTCGTGTACTGTATATGCCATCTTTATATCAACAATGTATCTCTCAAATCTTTTGTACCATATTATGTAATAAAACATACCTATTAGTAAAAAAAAATTAAAAGATGGTGGTAGGAGAAGTGGAATATTCAAATGGCATCAGGAAGAAATCCAAATATTCTTCCTTGAAGCCTTTTATCCACTTCTCCGAGGCTATGGGTCCCACAATTTGTACCAGAGGTGGACCCCATTATATATATATATACAGTGGTACCCCGGTTTACGATGGTCCCCAAACTCACCCTTTTATGTAAGTTTTTTTTTTTAAATGCTTTTGTAAGTGTAATTTTGGGGGTCTAAAAGGACTAGTCTATTTTACAACATTTCTTAAGGAGATAAATTCGTTTGGTAATGGCACTTGAACAGCATTCTGGAATGAAAAATATCGTAAACCGGGTACCACTGTATATATATATATATATATATATATATATATATATATATATATATATATATATATATATTATATATATATATATATATATAGGTAGTAGGTTGGTAGACAGCAACCGCCCAGGGAGGTACTACCATCCTGCCAAGTGAGTGTAAAACGAAAGCCTGTAATTGTTTTACATGATGGTAGGATTGCTGGTGTCTTTTCTGTCTCATAAACATGCATGATTTCAGGTATGTCTTGTTACTTCTACTTACACTTAGGTCACACTACACATTCATGTACAAGCATATATATATACACACCCCTCTGGGTTTTCTTCTATTTTCTTACTAGTTCTTGTTCTTATTTCCTCTTATCTCCATGGGGAAGTGGAACAGAATTCTTCCTCCGTAAGCCATGCGTGTCGTAAGAGGCGATTAAAATGCCGGGAGCAAGGGGCTAGTAACCCCTTCTTCTGTGTATATTACTAAATGTAAAAGGAGAAACTTTCGTTTTTCCTTTTGGGCCACCCCGCCTTGGTGGGAAACGGCCGACGTGTTGAAAGAAAGAAAGAAAGAAAAAAAAAATATATATACAGTGGACCCTCGGTTAACGAATACCCCGGAAATCGTGCAATTATGTAAGTATAATTTTGTAAGTTCTTGTGGAAGTGTATTTTTGGGGGTCTGAAATAGACTAACCTATGTGAAATTTTTACTTAAGGGAGTAAATTCGTTCGGTAATGGCACTTGAGCAGACTTCAGGAGTGAAGTTTTTACGAAACTCGGGGGTCCACTGTATATATATACAGTGGTACCCCGGTTTACGATGGTCCCCAAACTCACCCTTTTATGTAAGTTTATTTTTTTAAATGCTTTTGTAAGTGTAATTTTGGGGGTCTAAAAGGACTAGTCTATTTTACAACATTTCTTAAGGAGATAAATTTGTTTGGTAATGGCACTTGAACAGCATTCTGGAATGAAAAAATATCGTAAACCGGGGTACCACTGATATATATATATATATATATACATATATATATACATATATATATATATATAATCATGGTACCCGTTTACGATGGTCCCCAAACTCACCCTTTTATGTAAGTTTATTTTTTAAATGCTTTTGTAAGTGTAATTTTGGGGGTCTAAAGGACTAGTCTATTTTACAACATTTCTTAAGGAGATAAATTCGTTTGGTAATGGCACTTGAACAGCATTCTGGAATGAAAAATATCGTAAACCGGGTACCACTGTATATATATATATATATATACAGTGGTACCCCGGTTTACGATATTTTTCATTCCAGAATGCTGTTCAAGTGCCATTACCAAACGAATTTATCTCCTTAAGAAATGTTGTAAAATAGACTAGTCCTTTAGACCCCCAAAATTACACTTACAAAAGCATTTAAAAATAAACTTACATAAAAGGGTGAGTTTGGGGACCATCGTAAACCGGTACCACTGTATATATATATATATATATATATATATATATATATATATATATATATATATATATATATATATATGCTGTCAGGTGAGCGACAAGCACCGACTTTGCGGCCTTATATCTCTAAGTACTGACTAATTTTTTTTTTTACATTACTTTATGTAAAAAAAATGTCCTCTTCCTTTAAAAAACAAAAAAAATCAAAATATTCGGAGCACTGGGTGAGAGAAGGTAGATCTACATTTGGACAGTTAAGGGGTTAAAATACATCAAGATACACATGCGAAAAGAAAAATTTGAGAAAACTTATTTTAATACCTTCATGTGATCCTTACAGTCTCCTAAGACAGCTGGTGAGAGGTACCATCCAGAAGCCAGATTACCAGGTTGTAACACACGTTCTCCTCCACACAACACTGTTGCACCCTGCAAGACACTTTAAATGTAACCTTCACTTTCAGGATAAGTACTGCTTTAGGCTTAAAGCAATGCTGTATCTCTTTTTTCTAATATATTTCTATAAAATTTGGCACTCTTGGGAAGGGATAATTCCATGAAGATTTCTCAATAAAATGCTAAATATGTCAGTTTCCCAATCAAACACTACCAAAAATGACAAGATGCACTGAATAAAATTTGCTAAGGAGCCAGATTCTGGAGTGATTTTTTTATGATTTTATTGACTGCTTCTTGGTATAAATTGACAGAATGTTAAACATATTAGTGAAACAGAGATGAGTTTGGTCAGTTTAAAGCTGGAAGAATTTTGAAGAAGCTCAAATTGGCAGAAATATATGATTTTTGCCACTTTTCCTGAGGAATGGTAGGGACCCTCCTATACCCTATCCATTCTGTTTTATTAATTTTTACTACATTGCTTTAATTATTAGGATGGCCTAAACCATGACCAATCATTCTTGATTATAATTTACTAATGTGAGAAATAGGGTCAAATTTAGATTTTTTTTTTTATTGTTGCATGAAGATGGATTCAAATAAGAGGGCAAGTGTTATGTAGGAGAGGCCTGGGAACAGGATTAATGAAGAGGAAATGCTACTTTAATGGCTGGAATGCCTCCAGTATTTATTTTGGACTCTGTTTTTAAATTGAGTTTTGTAGGGTAGTTTTGATAGATGAATGGATAGTTTATTGTGCTCACTCAATAGAATGAAGGCATATTAGCAAAACAACCTGGAATTTGATAAAATTGAGCATTAGAATTGGCTTAACCCTTTCAGGGTCCAAGCCGTAGATCTACGCCATGAGCTCAGCTCATTCAGATAAGCTGTGATTAGTAAATTTGGGCCTAGATATGAGAGAATGCATCTATGTGGTAAGTGTGCACCATATAAAGTAAATCCTGAAGCATACAGTGCACAATGAGAAAAAAAACTGCGACTGTGGTGTATTTTCATGTGGTTTTTACAGTTGTATTCACGATTTCTTGGTCTCATTTGATAGAATGGAAGATATATTACAGAAGTAGAGATGATTTTGATTGGTTTTAGTACTGAAAATAGCTTCTAATTGAGCTCAAAGTAGCGGAAATGTTTGATTTTTGCTGATTTTCAAGAGTAAATAAATCACATCATGCGACCAATACACGTCAGCCGATGGGTCTGATATATGTTTACAAATGCACTGATAGTGTTTATACAATTATTACAATATTGCATACGAGTAATTCATATATTTTTTGGTGTGAATAAATTTTTTTTATGTAAATCAAAAATCAAAATGGAATTCATCTGTAAAGCCTGGAAATGTAACTAATAAACAGAGGAAATGTCATTTTAGTGCCAGGAATGCCTGCATTGTTTATTGGAATATTTTGAACTTTGTGTGAAATTGGCGAAATGACCAATTTCTGATCACTTTATTGGCTACTTGAAAAATTGACTGGGCAGTTTCTTGTGCTCAATCAATAAAATAGAAGTAAATAATATTGAAAAAACACAACACTATCAGCACTTTAATTTTTTTTGGGGGGAGGGGGGTAAGGGTTGCGACAGTGACTTTGTAAATGGTCCAAGTCGGACCAAAACTTCGTGGTAAGCTCCTCTCTCCTATGTGCGGGTTATTTGTGTATTGTTGCAGCCCAGAGCCATATTATTACCATCGACATACCTTGCTCACTGAGTTTAATCGTTTCTAACAACTACCTTTAGATACTATCATAAACGAAGGGAGAAGTAACGAATAATTCATGCTGAGAATTGTAAACAAAAGCGGAGTGTTAAGGGGAGTGACTAGGACAAATGTAGATTCATACACGTTTTCTCTGGTGCTGGACCAGAGAAAATGTAATGTTTCCCTCCGCCCGGCTACCACACCTCCATAACATATAAGCATAGCATGTTTATATGCTATGTAATGTATTTATTATATAATTTTGAAGAAAATATCATAGATGGATTAATGAAAATGTCTATATTAATGTAAAATAAGACATTTAATGTGCCCAATGGTGATTATTATTACATACTATTAGTACAGTGGACCCTCTGTTAGCAGCCGTAATCCGTTCCAGGAGCTAGGCCTTTAACCGAAATGGCCTTTAACCGAAATAATATTCCCCATGAGAATTAATGTAAATACAATTAATTCGTTCCAGACAAAAAATATCAACAAAAAAAATATTTGTTATAAGATTAACTATAGTTTTACATACACAAAACAATGAGAACTAAATAAAATGACTAAAGAAATGGATAAATGAACATTTAAATCACTATTACATACCTTTATTGAAGGCAGGAGGAGAGTATTGTTTGGAGACAGGACAAAATACTCCTTCAACATGATGCTAATATCAACTCTATACGGTTTATTTATCTATCACAATTCATCTAATATGACATAATAAACAATATAAATAACAAAGAAACCTCATATACACTCTAGAATGAATAAAATGTCATTACATATGTGGCTAGTGGTGGCAGCGGCAGGAGTTTGTTTGGAGACAGGACAAGATAGTCCTTCAATGACACTAATATCAACACTTGGCTTATTTATCTATCACAATTCATCTAATATGACATAATAAACAATATTAATAACTTAGAAACATGACATATACTCTAGAATGAATAAAATGTGTCTACGAATGTGAGGACTGGTGGGGGTTGTGTTGTTGTTGTTTAGTTTATAAGGGCCACTGACCATAAGCTGTACATATAGTGGTAGTGGTGGGTGGCAGCATAAGCCCTCAACAATATTCACACTGAAACAATGTACGTAATTTATAAATAAGAAATATTTACACTTTAATTTATAAATAAGAAATATTTACACTTTAATTTATAAATAAGAAATATTTACACTTTAATTTATAAATAAGAAATATTTACACTTTATAAATAAGAAATACGTATTTACACTTACCTTGGAGGAGCTGGAAGAGGGCGGCGTTGTTCTCAGTGCCCCTATATACCTCAAACAACAATGGAGGAGTTAAGATTCTTGTCAACATTTTCTATCTCTTAACCCTTTCAGGGTCCAAGGCCCCTCTCCGAAACTTCGTTCTCAGGGTCCATGAATTTCAAAAAAAAAAAAA
>WNWK01015354.1:0-48133 GCA_009830355.1 Cherax destructor | reverse complement strand
TGGTATACTTAATAGTCGACTGAGTCCAATAAGTAAGCATGAGTTCGCAGTATACCAAACCCGACAGTGGTGGGAGACCAGAAACTTGAACGTTCTTTCATAGAAAACAATTTGTTGTAGTCCAGCTGAGACCATTGTTGTTGCCAGCAGTTGCACAGTTATTGAAGGAGCACTGAAAAAAAAATTGGCTTGAAAGGAATATTCCTGTGGAAAATTGGGAGGTCCTGTACAAGTGATGGGGCTGCCTTGAACATTGTCAGGTCCATTTACCAAACAAAATAATGATTTTTGTGTTTACTAGAAATGCGACCTAACCAAAGCTGTGTTCGAAAGACGACGGGAAGAGGAGAGTCGAATTTCCAGATAGTTTGTAAAGCATACTGGGAATTCAAAACAACTACAAATGATGAAGCGAATATTGCTGCAATATGCATGATAACTGTGAGAATTGCATAAAACTCTGCCGTGATCTTGGATTATGCATTCAGGAGAAATATCCACATACTCGACACCACTGGGGATAATTTAAACTCATTTGGACATATTGCTACAACATGAGAATGAGATTGGAAGTGTTCGAAAAAGAGCGAGTGTAAAGTTGTAGTAGTCAAGTGAGTTTTTGCTCATGAAGGTGGACAGTCGCAATCACGACTGTCCAAAACTTCTCAAGGAGGGAGGAAGAAGTAAGTGTAAGGCAAAAGTAAAGGGGAGATAAATAAAGAGAAGTCACTAGAAAATGAATTCATTGAAGAAAGGGGGAGTAATAAATGGGAGCAACGATTGAAAAAAATAATTAGCTTTACTATAATCCAATTCTGTTCTGTATATGAAAGGATTATGAAGGCTGTAGAAGTGGACACAATAAGGGAGACAATGGGAGACATGATGATCTTGAGAAGACAGAGCGTATACAGCTGTATTTAGGCTTTCGAACGAGAAAGATAGAAAAGCCCAGAGACCCAAATGATGATTGAGATCAAATATAGAAAGAGTAGTGGAAGACATTGAAAAATATTGCTGGTCACTGTAATCCAGTTTAGGTAAGATTAGGACTGAATGCAGGCCAAGAGAGGTTCGTCTATCAGTCCCCCTCCCCACCCCTCCCCTCCCCTCAGGCAGTTATACCAAGCGACCTTCATAGATGTTATATGAAGCTTCCAGGACATTTGACGATCAAACAGAAGGCAAAGTAATTTAACCGTATCCTGTTAAAGGATACGAGAACATTACAGTACGAAACGGTATGAGAGATAAGGGGGCGTTTTGTGAAAGTTATCTGGTGTGTTTTAACAACAAGAAATTTAAACTTATGAGAGGTGATCCAATTGGAAGCCTGATAAATAGCATATTGGAGACAGGCTGCTACAAGGTGCAGTCAGCGTCCACACAAGCTATAGCAAAATCGTTGGCATAGAAAGATGACCAAATACTGGAAGGGAGAACAAAGACAAAGTCGTTAATGGCAGCAGGAAGAAGGTAGTGCTAAAAACACAGCCTTCCGGGAAGCCTTCAATCTGGACAATAAGGAAAAAGGGCATAGAAATGCCTTTCCCATAAGAAATCTCTAAGGAAAAATGATAAAAGTGCCTTGAAGGCCTAAGTAATGAACCTGGGTTAAGATGTAACACCAGGTGTGTCGTAAACTCTTTCGAGATCAAAAAAGACTACAATATCCGACTGATTATTTGAAAAGAGATAGCAAATGTATTTATCCAAGCGATTAAGGTGTAGAACGACCCATACAAAAAACAAATTGATGAAGGGAGAGAGAATTTCGGATTGCATAGCACGATACTAAACGTTGTTAACAAGGCAATCACAACTTAGAAATAACACTGGTAAAAGAGTTGGGCCTGTAATGAGAGGTGTCATGGCGCTAAGTACTTGGCTGAGGAAAATGTAGGACATGAACAGTTTTCCACTGAAAAGAGAGAACCCCATGGAACCAAATGAGATTGAAACATTATAAGAGGAAGATGTAACATACTGGTGAGGAAGTGAGGAAGAGTGCTGTAGAGAGTAAGTGTTGAGTAAGTGGATATGGAAGTCATCAGGCCCAGCTGCTGTCGGATGGCACATGAAAAGTGTTAACCTGAGTTAGTGGAGCATGAAGGACGAGACATAAGATTCCTCATTGTGAGAAGTAAAATCTAGACGGATGGACTCCCTCTTGGGCTTAGAGAAAGAAATAAGGGATAACGGATGTAGTCCTTAGGATACAAGTACAAAGGGATGCCCAAATGCTGTGGCAACATCAACACGGGTCTGCAATGCTATTACCAGCAACCGTAAGACTGAGAGCAGAGTTCGTAGAGTACCTGCCAGTCATCTTCAGTAATCTTCTTCCAGACTGTACTCATAAAAACAATGATAGTGACAGAGGACACGGAAGGTCGCCATCATGAATGTTTCACTTCTTGTATAACACAAAGGGCATCCTCTCTCGTCTGTTTAAAACCTACAAACCTGCCTTTAGTTCTGTTACAACTAGCGGATCGATGCAGCGCATATACCACCAGTACACAAATTTTCAATAGTGTTTACCCTCGGTTCAGGGAATTGCAATTGATGTTGCATCAATATGATAAGTTACAACAACTCTTATGAAGACGATGAAACATGAGCAACGTCAGGAAAAGAGTTTATTATTGCATATATAAAATATCCAACGTGCCTACTTAACTGTCAATGGGAGCTACTAGGGGTGGGGGTAGTGGTAGGGGTAAGGGTGGGGGTGGGGGTAGGGTATGAGAATGAGGAGTAATGAGAAGAGGGAAATGATCTTAGTCATGAAGATGAGGTGGCACCACAGACCAAAGTCCAGCGCTATAGAAGAGAAGCAAACAGAGATCCATACAGAAAAGGGTACGAGTGTGAGGCTCAAATCGTGTATGGTTCCCGATGTTAAAGTCATGGAGAGGAAGAAGTGAGAGTCACAGTGAGAGCTTTGTTGGAGTGCTTTGGTAGAGTATAGGATGGGTGTTGGAGTGCTTTGGTAGAGTATAGGATGGGTGTTGGAGTGCTTTGGTAGAGTATAGGATGGGTGTTGGAGTGCTTTGGTAGAGTATAGGATGGGTGTTGGAGTGCTTTGGTAGAGTATAGGATGGGTGTTGGAGTGCTTTGGAGACAAGGATTGGTGTTGGAGTGCTTTGGAGAGATAGGAGGGTGTGAGTGCTTGGCAGAGTATAGGATGGGTGTTGGAGTGCTTTGCAGAGTATAGGATGGTGTTGGAGTGCTTTGGAGAGCTAAGGATGGGTGTTGGAGTGCTTGGGCAGAGCATGGAGGGCGTGGAGTGCTTTGGGGACATATGATCGGGGTGGATGCTCTTGGGAAGTATAGGACGGTGTGGATCGCTTGGCAGAGATAGGATGGGGTTGGAGTGCTTTGGAGATATAGGAGGGGTTGAGCGCTTGGTAGAGATAGGAGGGGTTGGAGGCTTGCAGAGATCAGGATGGGTGGATGCTTGGAGATAAGGACGGGTGTTGGAGTGCTTAGTAGATATAGGACGGGGTTGGAGTGCTTTGGAGAGCATAGGACTGGCGTGGATGCTTTGGAGAGCATAGGACGGGCGTTGGAGTGCTTTGGCAGAGTAAGGATGGGCGTTGGAGGCTTTGGTAAAGATTAGGACGGGTTGGAGTGCTTTGGAGAGCAAGGATCGGGGTTGATGCTTTGAGAGCTTATGGGGTTGAGGCTTATTGGAATAGGAGGGTTGAGTGCTTCAGGGAGTATAGGATGGGTGTTGGAGTGCTTTGGTAAGCATAGGAGGGTGTTGGAGTGCTTGGAGATAGGATGGTGTTGGAGTGCTTTGGAGAGTATAGGATGGGTGTTGGAGTGCTTTGGCAGAGTATAGGATGGGTGTTGGAGTGCTTTGGTCAGAGCATATGATGGTGCTAGGAGTGCTTTGGTAGAGCATAGGATGGGTGTGAGTGCTTTGGGAGAGTATAGGACGGGTGTTGGAGGCTTTGGCAGAGCATAGGATGGGTGTTGAGTGCTTTGGAGAGATAGGACGGGTGTTGGAGGCTTTGGCAGAGCATAGGAGGTGTTGGAGTGCTTTGGAGCATAGGATGGTGTTGGATGCTTTGGAGAGATAGGATGGGTGCTGGAGTGCCTTGGCAGAGCATAGGATGGGTGTTGGATGCTTTGGAGAGATAGGATGGGTGTGGATGCTTCTGGAGCATAAGGATGGGTGTTGATGCCTTTGAGAATAGGATGGGGTTGGATGCTTTGGAGAGATAGGATGGGGTTGGAGCGCTTTGGAGAGTATAGGAGGGGTTGGAGTGCTTGGAGAGCATAGGATGGGTGTTGGAGTGCTTTGGAGAGTATAGGATGGTGTTGGAGTGCTTTGAGAGAGCATAGGATGGGTGTTGGAGTGCTTGGAGAGTACAGGATGGTTTGGGAGTGCTTGGGAAGAGCATAGGAGGGGTTGAGTGCTTTGGCAGAGATAGGACGGGTTTGGAGTGCTTCTGAGAGTACAGGATGGGTGTTGAGTGCTTTGTAGAGATAGGACGGGTGTGGAGTGCTTTGGAGAGCATAGGACGGGGTGATGCTTTGAGTAAGTATGGAGGCGTTGGAGCTTTGGTCAGGAGAATAGGAGGGCGCTTGGAGCGCTCTGGCAGAGCATAGATGGCGTCGATGTTGCTTTAAGAAAGGAGGGCTGAGTGCTTGGCAGAGATAGGACGGGGTGGAGTGCTTTGGAGAGATAGGATGGGTGTTGGATGCTTTGAGGTATAGGATGGGTGTTGAGTGTTTGGGAGAGAAGGGATGGGAGTGCTTTGGTAGAGATAGGACGGGGTTGATGCTTGGAGAGATAGGATGGGGTTGGAGGCTTTGGGAAGATAGGATGGTGTTGGATGCCTTTGGGAAGTATAGGATGGGGGAGCTTTGAGAGCATAGGACGGTGTTGATGCTTGGAGAGTATAGATGGGTGTTGGAGTGCTTGGGAGAGTACAGGATGGGATTGAGTCTCTGCAGAGCATAGGATGGGTGTGAGCGCTTTGCAGAGATAGGACGGGGTTGGAGTGCTTGCAGAGCACAGGATTGTGGGAGTGCTTGAAGAGAAGGATGGCGGAGCTTCGGCAGAGCATAGACGGGGTTGGATGTTTTCAGAGCATTGGATGTTTGCTTTGGCGACATAGATGGAGTGCTTGGCAGAGCATAGGATGGGCGTTGGATGCTTGGCAGATATAGGACGGGTGTTGAGCGCTTTGCAGAGCATAGGATGGGTCGGAGTGCTTTGGGAGACATAGGATGGGGTGGAGTGCTTTGGTAAGTATAGGATGGTGTGGAGTGCTTTGGAGAGCATAGGATGGGTGTTGGAGTGCTTTGGGAAGTATAGGATGGTGTTGAGTGCTTTGGGAGACATAGGATGGGTGTTGGAGGCTTGGAGAGATAGGATGGGTGTTGGAGTGCTTTGGCAGAGATATGAGGGTTGAGTGCTTTGGGAGACATAGGAGGGTGTTGGAGGCTTTGAAGAGATAGGAGGGTGTTGGAGCGCTTTGAGAGCATAGGAGGGTGTTGGAGGCTGGGAGATAGGACGGGTGTTGGAGTCTTGCAGAGCATAGGACGGGGTTGAGTGCTTTGGTGCAGAGCATAGGACGGGTGTTGGAGTGCTTTGGGAGAGATAGGATGGGTGTTGAGTGCTTTGTTAGATAAAAGGTGTTGGAGTGCTTTGGAGAGTATAGGTGGGTGGAGCTGCTTTGGAGATATAGGATGAGGTTGGAGTGCTTTGGGAAGCATAGGATGGGTGTTGAGTGCTTGGTAGATATGGGATGGCTTTTGGGAGTGCTTTAGAGTATAGGATGGGTGTTGGAGTGCTTTGGGAGAGTATAGGATGGGTGTTGGAGTGCTTTGGGAGAGTATAGGATGGATGTTGGAGTGCTTTGGTAGAGTATAGGATGGGTGTTGGAGTGCTTTGGTAGACATAGGAGGGGTGTTGGATGCTCTAGGGAGATAGGATGGGTGTTGGAGTGCTTTGGAGAGATAGGATGGCATTGGGATGCTTCCTGCAGAGTATAGGATCGGTGTTGATGCTTTGGAGAGTATAGGATGGTGTTGGAGTGCTTTGGTAGAGTATAGATGGGTGTTGATGCTTTGATAGAGCATAGGATGGGTGTTGGATGCTTTGGTAGAGTATAGGATGGGTGTTGGAGTGCTTGGAGATATGGATGGGTGTTGGAGTGCTTTGGCAAGTATAGGATGGGTTGGTTTGCTTGGTAGAGTATAGGATGGGTGTTGGAGTGCTTTGGTAGAGATAGGAGGGTTTTGGATCCCTTTGGTAGAGCATAGGATGGGTGTTGGGTGCTTTTAAGATAAGGATGGTGTGGGAGTGCTTGGGAGATATAGGATGGTGTTGGGCTTTGGTAGAGCATAGGATGGTGTTGGGAGTGCTTTGGTAGAGATAGGACGGGTGTTGAGTGCTTTGGGAGAGTATAGATGGTGTTGGAGTGCTTGGGAAGTATAGGATGGGTGTTGGAGTGCTTTGGGAGAGTATAGGATGGGTGTTGGAGTGCTTTGGTAGAGTATATGATGGGTGTTGGAGTGCTTTGGGAGAGTATAGGATGGGTGTTGGAGTGCTTTGGTAGAGTATAGGATGGGTGTTGGAGTGCTTTGGTAGAGTATAGGATGGGTGTTGGAGTGCTTTGGGAGAGTATAGGATGGGTGTTGGAGTGCTTTGTTAGAGTATAGGATGGGTGTTGGAGTGCTTTGGGAGAGTATAGGATGGTGTTGATGCTTTGGAGAGTATAGGATGGGTGTTGGAGTGCTTTGGGAGAGTATAGGATGGGTGTTGGAGTGCTTTGGGAGAGTATAGGATGGATGTTGGAGTGCTTTGGGAGAATACAGAAGAGGCGTAGGTAAGGAAGAAAGCAGTAACTGGATGTCAGTGGGCAAGAAAGGACAAGCTACACGGAGCAGACAGTGTAACACTGCCTAAACTGAGACGAGCCGCAGTGTACTGAAATTGAATATAAAATAATAGCTGGGAAAAAGGTACATTGTCGTGCGCAAGAAGTGCACTTTCCATGTTTCTCTCACCGGGAAAAGAATTGAGGAATTGCAATAAAGCATTGTCAGAGACATGAATTTCTACAGAGTTACTTTATTTTGATTTCTACAAACAGATACATACAGTGGAAAAATGGAAGACCACATTTTGAGCTCACCCCGAATTTCAATGTATCCTCTGATGTTTCACAGTAATAAAGACATTATCAGTGACCAGTAAGACACCAGCATGAGGAAGCTGGCAGTGGCTATGGGCAAGGGTGACTAGTGAAGTCAATAAATAAGTGGTTGTTGCAATAAGTTGGAAATAAGCGATTTGTGGGTAACTGTAGAAGGAAGATATAGGGCAGGAGCTGGTGAAGGAGATCGTTCAGGTGAGAATTTAAAAGGTAAGAGAGTTGGATCGACGTCCATCACATGTTTTGTCTCCTCAATGAAAGCCGATATGACTTCATTAGTTTCCGAAGTTATGGAAGTAGCAAGAAGCGTGACGTAAAAAGTGGAAGATACAGAGCAGAGAACAGAGAGACAATGGCAGATGCCAAGATAAGAAGAGATAGAGAGAGGGGGTTGTAGTGTCCATGGATAAAGAAATTTGTGTGAGGATAGAAGGGTAGTGGCCGTACGTGAGGTAGGATGGATTTCTACAACAGTCATAGATGCAGGAGGAGGTAAAGGCAAGACACAGAGGCAGGGAAGCGTGGAGGAACAATAGTTAAGCAGAGATTTTTGGTGACTGGAGGAGGTTTGAGGTTTTGAGGTTTTGGAGGAAGAGCTGAAGATCCCGCTGGGAAAGGTTGTGTGGGTGGAGAAATATGTGAAATGGAAGAGGACGAAGTGGTAAGAAGGAGAGTAAACGAAGAGGTAAAAAAGTTAGAGGCGAGGCCTTCATAAGGGTTAGAAATATTGAGGTAACAGTGGGAGAGGGTTCAGCAGCGACCTGTGAGCGCCGAACAGCTCTGGAGTAGGAGAGCCATGGAAGTCTTCCTTAAACACGGAGTTGGGTCACCCTCTTTTTCCTTGAGAAAGTGGATTTCACTCTTGTAAGAAAACTGAGCAACGGCTGAAATTTGCAGAATGGGGCAAGTAAGGGCTTGGCTGCAGGATAGATTATTATGATCAGCTGAACCGCAGACCCGGCATTCTGCTGGTAATCTACAATATCTTTTTGCATTACTAAGGTGGTGTTATATAGCTGTCATGATATATAAACTAAGCCTAGAAACTCCTAGCAATCGAAGGTCAGTTTGGTAATGCTGCTTAGATAACGCCTCCAACCTCGGGCAGAGCGGACAAGTTTCCACTTTGGTGACAGAGAGATCCTAAAGATGAAGCTGCTCCCTAATGCCTGAGCCAAGTTGTGGGAATTTTTGTTGGACTACAGTGTGCGGATTGAAGACAGTGCCAGACAGTGCCACAGCTAGAACTGAGAAAGGAATGTCACTTCTTTTCTGTGACTGGAGTATCGTCGATATAGAGAAGGGAAAGATTATTAGTTGGTTCAGCATTCTTCACAGTTACAATACATATCCTGCTCTGAGGGCATAGAAGGATACGTTTTGACTAACATAAGTCGAGTGGTTTCCTAATGCCATGGTCAGTAAGGTACTCAGCAGGTTTCATCCACTGAAGAGAAAAGCATTTCGTCCAAGAGTGCCTTTGAAATACTGCTTGTAGGAGAAGAGGCTTCTAGGCAACATGCTTCTCAGGATAGGAATGAGGAGTATCAGTAATAGTATCAGGATCGTCAAGTATGGATCGAGATAGTTAGAACGATAGCTTCAAGCCAGTCTGTGTCACGCGAACAATCCGAAAATCCTAGGAAAAGCCAAGAGCATGATCAAATTAAACGAAAGTGCAGAGGTGTCAAGAGGAACAGAGTGAACACTGGTACCGAATCAGTCAACGAGGTGTTTCCCAAAAGCAATACGGTGTTTGAAGGCTGACCCGTATGCATGCCAGGGTCAGGGAGGAAAGAAAACATGAATATTATTATTCGCGAGTGATTATATTCCTTTTATCCGTTTTCATTAAAAAAAAAAGAGGGAAACGAGGAGCAGCTCTGAGGAGAAACAAAAATAAATCACATACCTCCTGAAGTAAAATCGCCCTCAGTACAGCCAGTAGTACTGCTGTTAAATGGAACCTACCCTACCTGGTATACCAGGATCCCCAGTACACGAGGCTGGTACCCTCAGAATCAACTCAGTCAGGCTCAGCCAACAAGAAAGGTTGGCGACTGAAATCGCAGGGAGTCATTACCCTATGGCTGCCACTCGCTGTTCCCTTCAGGAGCCAAAAGGCGGCCTCCAAAATTACTTCCGTCTCTCAAGGATCCCCAAGACGGCCACTCGGGCCCCGGAAGGCGGCCCAGCACGTCCCCAGATAGTCCAGTTCTCAGGGTAAACAACACCACCATCAAGGTTCACGATGATATGGGGTGCGTAACGATCCTCTTTCCTTCTACCTAGGACCTGAAATTCACAACAAGGAAATATCCTCAAATAAGGAGGGAGAAGGGAGGAGGGAGAAAGGAAGGAGAGGTTATTACATTTGATTCGAGACAGGAGATAAATGGTCTAATTCCTTAGATCAAAAAAGCTCATTCGTCATGCCAAGGGACCTCCCCATCCCCTTGAAGAAGTCAAGGTTATGTCAGAGGTATATGAAAGGTGTGCACAAGGGCACCAGAATAGACATTTTCTGAATATCAATAGCATAGATTTTTCAGAGTAACGGTCGGAATTCCAAGTAGCACTTTGATTTTATCATCCTCATTCGTCCCGTCTTATTTCTTGCTTTACGATCAGTAATCAATACACAAACAACCCGAGGGTTATTTCTGTACTGTTCCAGTTACTGTATTATACCTTTTTGTTCTTTTCAGTAATCAAGATAGTCAGGATCTGTAATTTTCCCCTACTTTACTGATTGGGGAAGACTACAAATCCTGATAATCTTGAACATATTTAAGTATTTGGGACGCATCATAACCACGCTGCACTCCCCCATGTACAACAGTTTCACCATCAGGAAATAATGATTTCTCACACCTGACAAATAGTCGGTCCTTAAACTTCTTACCACTCGCCGTGTACCTACTTTGATATTTGATTCAAAAACATTCAACAAGGCACCAACACTGTTGTAGACTTACCCTGTATACGTGGGGAATAGTGACTTCTAATACAAGTAGCTCAATATATGTTTGAGTCAACAATCAGAAACAAGATAAAGATTAAGTCTTTAACTTGACTCACGAAATCGTAATGACATGATTGCAAACAAACCATACCACGGGTGGGGTTAGAACCCGCGACCAGAGAGTCCTAAAACTCCAGACCGACGCTTTAGCCACTGGGCCAGGTAGCCACAATAAGATTTATCCAACTAGGTGTATTTAAACACCATAGGAAGGTTAGCATATATACCACTGTGACCACAAATACAAGTCGGGATGAATCTTATTGTAGCCAGCTGGCCCAGTGGCTAACGCGTCGGTCTGGAGTTTTATGACTCTCTAATCGCGGGTTCTAACCCCACCCGTAGTATGGTAAGTCTTTAAATATGATGTTAAGAGGAGTACGTTTATTTTACCATAGGTCAGGGGCTGATAAGTTATAGGTAACCTTTATAGAGGGAAGATCTTTTAATATATTATGGGAAATGTATTCAGAATAAACCAAAACGAAAGTTTGTTTATTACAAAACCATCAAAGAATGTGAGTGAACATCCCAAAAATGCCATGACATATATTAACATAACATATGAAGTCTATGGGGTAGCCCAAGGTTGATGCAAGAATTCAGTATTAAGCTTAATTCTGATATAACTCTTAGAATGGATATTTCCCCGTTGGATAGTTCTGAGAGAACTGTTTTGAGAGGACTGCTGGGCTGCAGGTCACCTCTTTAGTAACCATAGTTATTATTAACTTAAGCAACAAGAATGGACAGTAACAGAAATTAATAAGAATTGTTTACGGATGTTACGAAGATGTTCCACCTCCGACCTGAAGAGAGCCTGTGTCGTGGACAGTAACAAGAATTGACTATATAAAAGTTATTCTGGCAGCCAGCAAGAACTTCAACTGGAGGACTCTTATATTATAACTACTCTCAGAGATGAGTTCAGTATGTATTCGATCATTTTTTACACCATTTTTCAGGATGCAATCATTTTCAATATACAATTTTCATCAAATAAAGGAGTAATTAATAAGTGAATACTTGAACGTCTTGAACATCTAGGCTATTTTATGATGAATTAGACACATGTGCAACTTCTGGGTATCTTTATTTTGTATACGTTTTGCCACCCAGTGGCTTTTAATACAATACTGGACATAAGCTGAATACTGTAGAGTTATATAAAGAAGAGAGTAGAAGATGAGATTATAAGTCCCTCAACCTATGAGCAGGTGATGAGTCTTGAAGAATCTGGAGCACTGACAGGAAGATTAGAGCTTAAATACTTGAGTCAAATAAGGTACAGCAGATGAAGGTTGTCAAAGGTTATTTGGTTTAGAAGAATTTCACAAATATTTATCCCTCCGATTATAATTATTAAAGTATTTTCCATCATAAACAAAACATGCTGGAAAGATATCCAGAACAACACGGATCCGAACCTTTGCCTAGAAAGAATTAACTTTGTGGCACTTGAGGTCTGCTCAAGGCACATTTCCCTAAGAAAAATGAAGAGATGTAAACTAAAAAGAGAGAGACGCTCCTCAACAGGCAAAGGCGAAGAATCACAGAGCTGCTAAAAGGGGTCAGTATATCTGAAGTATGGAAGGAGACACTGGCCAAAAAATAGAAAATATCGAACTGAAGCTTAAGGAATCACACAGGAACCAGGAAATACAGGAAGAACTTAAAGCAATAAATGAAACTGAAAGAAACTCAAAATATTTTTTTTCTTATGCCAAATCTAAGGCGAAAAACACATCCTTGCTTAAACGAGGTGAGACTTACACAGATGACAGCAAAGAAATTAATAAGATACTGAAGTCCCAGTATGACTTAGTGTTTAGTGTGCCGTTAATCAGACTAAGGGTCGACATTCTAAATTATTTTTTTTATGACTGAGACTCAAATTTTTTTTTCCAGAATTTCTGATACAACCCTAATACCACAGGACATTGAAAAAACAATAAATAACATGCACTTGCACTCTGCACCAGGCCCAGACTCGTGGAACTCCGCGTTCATCATGTACGGTTCATCAGGTACGGTTCATCAGGTACGGTTCATCAGGTACGGTTCATCAGGTACAGCAAGAAACCCCTTTCACCCGTTTTAAATATTCTATGGAGAGGGAGCATAAACACAGATGCCATCCCGCAGTCACTATAGGCAACAGATATAGCCACACTTCACAAGGGTGGCAGTAAAGCAATTGCAAAGAATTACAAACCTATAGCACTAACGTCCCACTTCGTAAAACTCTTTGAAAGGGTTTCAAGAAGCAAGATCGCCAACCACCTGGACACCCAACAATTTCACAACCCAGATTAGCATAGGTTTAGAGCAGGTCGCTCCTGCCTCTCACAACTACTGGACCACTATGACATGGTCTTGGATGCACTGAATGACAAACAAAATGCAGTTGTATTATACACAGACTTCGCTAAAGGCTTCAACAAGTGCGATCATGGTGTAATAACACACAAAATGCGTGATAAAGGAATAACATGAAAAGTGGGTGGATGGATCTGTAACTTCCTAAGAAACAGAAAACAAAGAGAAATAGTAAACAGAGCAAAGTCAGAGGTGGCTACATTGAAAAGCTCTGTTCTACAAGGCACAGTACTCGCTCCCATCAGTTTCCTCATCCTCATATCTGACATAGACAGAGATGTAAGCCACTGCACCGTGTCCTCCTTTGCTGATGATACCAGAATTTGCATGACAGTGTCCTCCATTGAGGACACTGAAAATCTCTAAGAGGACATTTACCAAGTCTTGAAATGGGACTCAGAAAACAAATGAAGCTGAATGAGGACAAATTTCAATCACTCCGATATGGAAAACTCTAGAAAATATGAACCTGGATTGAGGTATAAAACAAGTTCCAACCACACAATACAACAAAAAAACAATGTTAAGTACCTGGGAGTGATATCACAGAATCTCACTTTCAAAGATCACAACAATGTCTCTACCACATCTGCTAGGAAATTGATAGGATGGATAATGAGAACCTTCAAAACTAGGGATGCCAAGCCCATGATGATTCTCTTCAGATCTCTTGTTCTCTCTTGGCTGGAGTAGTGCTGTACACTAACGGCCCCTTTCAAGACAGGCGAAATTGCAGACCTGGAGAATATATAAAGAACTTTCATTGCACATATAAATACAATAAAACACCTCAATTACCAGAAACGTGTACTCCTTGGAACGCAGGCGAGAAAGATACATCGTAATACACACCTGGAAAAATCCTAGAGGGACTAGTCTTACGAAAGTCAAAGACTCTGCAGGCGGTGCAACATCCCCCAATGAAAAGCAGGGGTGCCATGAGTACACAATAAGTGTCAGGGGTCCAAGACTGTTCAACTGTCTCCCAGCATACATAAGGGGGATTACCAATAGACCCCTGGCTATCTTCAAGAGGGAGCTCAACAGGCACCTAAAGTCAGTTCCTGACGCCCCTGGTTGTAGTTAGTACGTTGGTTTGCGCGCGGCTAGCAGTAACAGCCTTGTTGATCAAGCCCTGATGCACCGCGAGGCCTGGTCATGGACCGAGCCGCTGGGGCGTTGACCCCCGGAACCCCCTCCAGGTATCCACTGTAGTCATATAAATCACAAGAGAGCGAATATGTAAACATTCACATAACTTGGTAGCAGTTATGTACTCAATTTTCTCCATATAAATGAGGAGGTGTGATGAGATAATAATCTCAGTCAATGAATTAAACAGAATAACTCTGCAATGCAGACATGAGCAAGGTGTATAACATTCATGAGCAAGGTGTATAACATACATGAGCAAGGTGTATAACATACATGAGCAAGGTGTATAACATTCATGAGCAAGGTGTATAACATACATGAGCGAGGTGTATAACATTCATGAGCAAGGTGTATAACATTCATGAGCGAGGTGTATAACATCCATGAGCAAGGTGTATAACATACATGAGCAAGGTGTATAACATACATGAGCAAGGTGTATAACATTCATGAGCGAGGTGTATAACATCCATGAGCAAGGTGTATAACATACATGAGCAAGGTGTATAACATACATGAACAAGGTGTATAACATACATGAGCAAGGTGTATAACATACATGAACAAGGTGTATAACATACATGAGCAAGGTGTATAACATTCATGAGCAAGGTGTATAACATACATGAGCAAGGTGTATAACATACATGAGCAAGGTGTATAACATACATGAGCAAGGTGTATAACATACATGAGCAAGGTGTATAACATTCATGAGCAAGGTGTATAACATACATGAGCAAGGTGTATAACATACATGAGCAAGGTGTATAACATATATGAGCAAGGTGTATAACATACATGAGCAAGGTGTATAACATACATGAACAAGGTGTATAACATACATGAGCAAGGTGTATTACATACATGAACAAGATGTATAACATACATGAGCAAGGTGTATAACAGACATGAGCAAGGTGTATAACATACATGAACAAGGTGTATAACATACATGAGCAAGGTGTATTACATACATGAACAAGGTGTATAACATATAATGAGGAAGGTGTATAACATACATGAGGAAGGTGTATAACATACATGAGCAAGGTGTATAACATACATGAACAAGGTGTATAACATACATGAGCAAGGTGTATAACATACATGAGAAAGGTGTATAACATACATGAGCAAGGTGTATAACAGACTTGAGCAAGGTGTATAACATACATGAGCAAGGTGTATAACATACATGAACAAGGTGTGTAACATACATGAACAAGGTGTATAACATACATGAGCAAGGTGTATAACATTCATGAGCAAGGTGCATAACATACATGAGCAAGGTGTATAACATACATGAGCAAGGTGTATAACATACATGAGCAAGGTGTATAACATACATGAGCAAGGTGTATAACATTCATGAGCAAGGTGTATAACATACATGAGCAAGGTGTATAACATACATGAGCAAGGTGTATAACATACATGAGCAAGGTGTATAACAGACATGAGCAAGGTGTATAACATACATGAACAAGGTGTATAACATACATGAGCAAGGTGTATTACATACATGAACAAGATGTATAACATACATGAGCAAGGTGTATAACAGACATGAGCAAGGTGTATAACATACATGAACAAGGTGTATAACATACATGAGCAAGGTGTATTACATACATGAACAAGGTGTATAACATACATGAGGAAGGTGTATAACATACATGAGGAAGGTGTATAACATACATGAGCAAGGTGTATAACATACATGAACAAGGTGTATAACATACATGAGCAAGGTGTATAACATACATGAGAAAGGTGTATAACATACATGAGCAAGGTGTATAACAGACTTGAGCAAGGTGTATAACATACATGAGCAAGGTGTATAACATACATGAACAAGGTGTGTAACATACATGAACAAGGTGTATAACATACATGAACAAGGTGTATAACATACATGAACAAGGTGTATAACATACATGAACAAGGTGTATAACATACATGAACAAGGTGTATAACATACATGAACAAGGTGTATAACATACATGAACAAGGTGTGTAACATACATGAGCAAGGTGTATAACATACATGAGCAAGGTGTATAACATACATGAGCAAGGTGTATAACATACATGAGAAAGGTGTATAACATACATGAACAAGGTGTATAACATACATGAACAAGGTGTATAACATACATGAGCAAGGTGTATAACATACATGAGCAAGGTGTGTAACATACATGAGCAAGGTGTATAACATACATGAACAAGGTGTGTAACATACATGAACAAGGTGTATAACATACATGAACAAGGTGTATAACATACATGAACAAGGTGTGTAACATACATGAGCAAGGTGTATAACATACATGAGCAAGGTGTGTAACATACATGAGCAAGGTGTATAACATACATGAACAAGGTGTATAACATACATGAGCAAGGTGTATAACATACATGAGCAAGGTGTATAACATACATGAACAAGATGTATAACATATATGAGCAAGGTGTATAACATACATGAACAAGGTGTATAACATACATGAACAAGGTGTATAACATACATGAACAAGGTGTATAACATACAGCCAGCTATCACAATACAAGATTATCTCGTGAAATCTGTGTTTCACAGGAAAATTAGTTATAATGTCCTGGTAAACCTCTAATTTCTGACTAACAAGTCAATCTTCTGCTTCAAGGTAGTGAGATTTAGGTCCCACAAAGACATCAAAACCAATGTTTCTACTTTCTCTCTCTGCCTCGGTGGGTGACGGCAGACTTGTTCAAATATATATATATATATATATATATATATATATATATATATATATATATATATATATATATATATATATATATATATATATATATATATATATATATATATATATATATATATATATATATACGTTATATATATTATATATATATATATATATATATATATATATATATATATATATAGATAGATAGATAGATAGATAGAGAGAGAGAGAGAGAGAGAGAGAGAGAGAGAGCGTCATGTGGTTTTCGCTGACCATGAGGCAGGCCAAAATATCGTGGGTTCGAATCCTTGGCTAGTCGCAGTGTTGTTAATATCATTTCCGTGAATAAACCCTATGAAGTCCTTACCTATGATTATCCTTCACTACATGTCAGGCTTCCCAGTGTTTCCCTTGTGTTCCTGGAGGCTTCCACCACAACCTCAAAAACCTCAAAACTCCCACACACCGAGATATCACTTTCACCTAACCATTCCTACTGTTTTTTTTTTTTTCGGATTGACAACCTCGGACTCTGACCCCTTCTACACCTAGGACTGTCGCAGAAATATAAGCTTTCCCACACTCATATCCTCCCTAGAAGAAAAAGGGTAATTTTTACCCTTACAAATGTCTGCATCCCTTGATACAACAGACCTCTTAACAATCACAATGTACCTTTCTCTATCCCTACTATATTTTTCGTCCCTCCCAACAGCCCGTCTTCTGCTTCTTTGACCTATTAAACAACTGTGGCCATATCATCATATCAAGAATAGACAGATCCAGAGAATTATCGAATAAAACTCACAGGAAAGTCGTCCAAGACAGCATTAATTTCAACAGTAAATTCCTTTCTTACTTTGGTTAAGTTAGATTAGTTCGGCTAGGTTGGTTTATGTTAGGTTAGGTTGCATTACGTTAGGTTAGGTTGCATTACGTTAGGTTAGGTTGGATTACGTTAGGTTAGGTTGCATTACGTTAGGTTAGGTTGGATTACGTTAGGTTAGGTTGGATTACGTTAGGTTAGGTTGGATTACGTTAGGTTAGGTTGGATTACGTTAGGTTAGGTTGGATTACGTTAGGTTAGGTTGAGTTAGGTTAAGCTGGGTTGCAATGAAAAAATTACAAATATAAGATGAAAGACGATAAAAAAAAAGTCAGGCGCATGAACAGAATACGAGCCGCCACTGGGCGCAGGTCGTAAGGTCATATTTCAACTTTTCAAGGCCCCGTCAGCAGTCACCTATTTGGCTGTTTTCACAGCAGTGCCACGATGTCTGTGATTAAGAGCATGGGCTGGCTTTCAACCACCTTAGACTATGTTTCTACTGACACTGAACAAGTTAACACACAAATCTCTTGTTACCACTAAGCGTTAACCACAACAAATGGCTATTTAGACATCATGAGTAACACCAACTACTTAAGGATTACCCTGGACATTTTAATACCAAAGCGACATTATTGTGTTATGGTCTTGGAAGGGAGGCAGAGCCTGGTGTATGTAGCATCAAGGTAGAGAGCATAATGAACTTTTCCCAAACTCACCTTTAAGAATTAATTTCTGAACACGGCTGGGTGGTATTGTAGACGAGTTTTTAGTTGATATGTATTGTTTCTTTGTGACCCAGCAATTGTGCCGATAGGAAAAAAAAATTGTGTGACAAGCACCGTGAGGACGTTTTTGTAAAAACAGTCATGTTGGTCACAGCACCTGTGCTCAAACCCAGAGATTACCAAAAACATTTCAAACTGTTTGTGGATGTCAGTGATACGAGAGTTGGTGCGGTGCTGTGGGACAACCTAACGTTGTTTTATATATATATTTTTCTTTCTAGTAACAAAACTACAATATGTTGTAAAATATAAGTTAGTTCTGATAATGAAATTAAAACAAACTTTGATGTGTGTGTGTTAATGGATTACATTCTCTGGTGGGATTGTGTTATCACAATACGCTAACGCTAGTATATAAAATTACAGAGTGTGGCGAAAGGTTAACTATGTGGAAGCTTTTGATCACTTTATGACTACCGCATTGTTGTTATAACTGTCTGGAGTCTCGATAATCTGTACTGGGTTGTATGACATTGTCACAGACGTTAATGCTTTTATAGACTCCCTTACATGTTTCCAATATACTGTTGTGGATTCGAGTTTTAGTCCAAAGTTGTAAAAAATAAATAAGCAAATAGAATTTGCTTCTTTTTGTCACAACACTGAAACTGAAGAAATATTTCGTATTTACCCCTGCGTATTATCTTCGCTTTATGCTTCCATATACGCCCTTTTTTTCCCTTCTTTTATGTTAAACTATTTTTGTGTAACTTCCTTGCTTCTTCTTTTTTTTTTTTTTTACATGTACGTCTTGTTTAAGTAGCTCTATAAATTCTTTATTCTCCTTTTGAATTCCTTTTATAAGCTTAAAATTTCGTCTGGCAGGTCATTTACATTTATTACGAACAGAATGAGCCCCAACACTGAATATTTGGGGACCTCGTTCGTCTACTTTGGCCAGCTTAAGTCTTTCTCTCTTATACCTGTAAACCTGTCCGTTTATACAAATATCTAATCTGCCAATCACGTGGCAGCACATCAATGCCTAAAAGCAGACATGGTCAAAAGGTACAGCTATATTCAAAACTTTAAAACTACTCACCGTAAAAAACATTCATACCTATTCATGTGCCTACTACAAACATAAGAACAGGGAAGAAATGTGGTACAAGTGACTTAGTCCGTGGAATGATTGTTGGTGCCAGACGGGATAGTTTGAGCATCTCAGAAACTGCTGATCTCCTGATATTTTCACACACAAGTCTCTAGAGTTTGCAGAGAATGATGTGAAAATCGCAAAACATCCAGTGATTGGCAGTTTTATTGGCGAAAACTTCTTGAAAATAAGAGAGATCAGAGGAGAATGACCAGATTGGTTCAAGCTAACTGGGAGGTGACAGTAACTCAAATAACCATTCATTGCAACAGTGGTATGCAGAACAGCATCTTTGAATACACAACACGTCGAATCTTGAAGTGGATGGGATACAGCAACAGAAGACCACACCGGGTTCTACTCCTGTCTGTTAAGTACTAGGATCTGAGGATACAATGGGCATAGGCTCTCCAAAATTGGACAGTTGAAGATTGGAAAAAGCGTTGCCTTGTCTGACGAATCACAGTTTCTACTGCGACGTGCAGATGGTAGGGTCAGAATTTGTATAAACCTCTGGGATGTGGTGGATCAGGAGACTCACAGCATGAACGTGCAGCAGACAAATCTGCAGCAACTACGTGATGCTCTCATTTCATCATGGACCAGGATCTCTTAGGAATATTTCTAGCACCTTGTTGAATGCATGCCACGATGAACTGAGGCTGTTGGAAGGTGTCCCTAATAATGTGGCCACTGAGTGTAGTTACTCTCTGTCCTCTGTCCTTCATATATTCCTTTCTCTCACTCAAGCACTTTTCCGTTTATTAACATGTGTTCATCTCCTTTATTAACTCTTACAAAACCGTTTGATACTTCAAAATACAATGTTTCTGCGGTAAACCCGTCTGGGTTATTCATTACGATCAGTAGTGAAGGCTCTCTTCTACGTCCGCTAATCGCAGGCTAGTTCTGACCAGTCAGACTTACCTGTTACTCGGTGGTCATTTACTCAATAATCGGTTACTCAATGATCAGTTACTCAATGATCGGATACTTAGTGATCAATTACTTAATGACTGGATATTCAGTGATTGGTTATTTTATGATCAGTTACTCTGTGCTCGATTATACAATGACCGGTTAGTTAACGATCTGTTACTCAGTAAAGTCGGGAATGGTAATGTTGTAGTGTATTTAATAGTACAGATAATTACAGTCAGGAAGGGAAAAGAAGGGAATAAAATGTGAAATTGTAACTGGGTTATTTGTTGTTAATAATCCTGAGGACCTCATAGAGTAACCACCATCAATAATAATATAAAACTGCCCACAACAAGAGAAGATGAAAATCCACACTCGCTGTTGTTCAATTATAATCAGAGTAAATTTTACACTTTACAGTAGTTAATAGACACATTTTAAGTTACCACGAACGTTATTCTTCCCTTCTTACTTCCTATACAGTATCCTTATATCCCTCATATACAACTCATACATAATCACACTTGTAATCTATGCACATATTTTCAAATTTGTTCATACCCTTAATTACTGGGAACGTTTGAAGTCCCTTGACTTGTACTCCTTGGAATGCAGAGGAGAAAAATACATCAAAATTTACACCTGGAAAATTCTAGAGAAACTGGTCCGAAATCTTCACATAAAAGTCACTCCCTTTGAAAACAAAAAGCTAGGTAGACGATGTAATATACCATCAATGAACACTGAGAGAGCACAGTAAGTGTTAGGGATCCAAAACTATTCAACAGCCTCCTATCATTACCAATGAACCCTTAGCTGTTTTCAAAAAAGAACCGGATAGGTTCTTAAAGACAGTTCCTGAGCAGTTGTACTGTAATTCTTATGTTGGACAGTGTGCGGCCAGCAAAAACAGCCTGGTTGATCAAGCCTTGATCCACCAGGATGCCTGGTCATGGACCGGGCTGCAGGGCCGCTGACACTCGGAACAACCTCCATGTAGACCCAAAGCAAGAATAACAAAACTGCCTTGGCTTACACCGTTACTATCATAGCTTACGTACCCATCTCTTAGTCTGCATCTTCAGGAATGCTCCAGACTCTTTAACAGATGTACAGAAGCTCTTTACCATCCCCCCAAGATACAAAAGTATCCTCATATATCAACCACAGGTCGAGAAGATGGTGCCAAACCAAAGCAAGATGAGCCACTCCTCTCCTAATAATGGCTATATCAGCACTGAGGCAAAACACTCATCTAGTACAATATGCCTTCATACCCACCCTCTCACACACTGACATAAAAAATCATAAATAACACTAAACAGGTAATTTCTTGCTCTCTAACCAGTGACAAAATATTAGGGTTAATCCACGAAACGGGTGGGGTTTGAACTCCAGGCCAGTGAGTAAGCCACTGGGCTAGGTGGCTACAATAAGATTCATCCAACTAGGTATATTTATGCACCATAGGTCACCACTGTGACTGGCCTGGAGTTTTACGACTCACTTGCCATGGATTCTAACCCCACCAGTACCCTGGTTTGTTTTTAATCGTGTTATTACGATTTCGTGAGTCATAATAGGGTTATTTTAAGCACTCTAAATATATATATATATATATATATATATATATATATATATATATTTATGTATATACCTGTAAAAATAATAACAAATACTTTTGCTCCTAAAAGTTCCTACCCAATATTTAAAAAAAATCCTCAATATTTCTCAAACCTTACTTTATAACCATTTAAATTCTAGTCAGACCATCATAGTTAGAGCATCAGAGTACCTTGTCAGTATACAACAATTCTTCCAAAGTTGAAGAAAAAGCATTTCTCAAAAATCAATAAAGAAAACAGTGTTTACTCTCTGGCTGACAAGGCTGACATATCTCTCATTACAACCCATTAACTCGCATAATTATGCTACTCTACATTCACTAATAAACTCTTGAAACTGATTGTCATCGAGAAGTCTAGCCTAAAATAATGTATGGCTTAAATCCTTTATATTTTATTAACAATAATATAATAAATAAATCCTGTACTCCTAAGTTCCATTACATCCTCTTTCCTTTTACATAATTGTAAAAGCTTGTGTGATGGAGTAAGATTCCAAATTACCTGAACATTTACACACTAACCCTAATATACAGTGTTCATTTTAATTTAATTTTGCAATTTATCATCTTCTATGGAGTTACCAGTTATCTTTGACAAACCACTTGCTAGACAAAACATTCTAACCCTAATTCTATATCAGAATTCCCAATTAAATATTGAAAAAAATAGATGGATATATCACTCCCGCAAAAAAAAGAAGAATGAAGAGGGCTCCACCCTTTTTCCAGAGCTAAGGGGATTGTCCTACGAAGAAAGGTTAAGGGAAATCGGCCTGACAACACTGGAGGACAGGAGGGTTAGGGGAGACATGATAACGACATACAAAATACTGCGGGGAATAGACAAGGTGGATAGAGACAGGATGTTCCAGAGAGGGGACACAGAATCAAAGGGTAACAATTGGAAGTTGAAGACTCAGATGAGTCAAAGGGATGTTAGGAAGTACTTCTTCAGCCATAGAGTAGTCAGAAAGTGGAATAGTGTAGCAAGTGATGAAGAGGAGGCAGGAATCATACATAGCTTTAAGACGAGGTATGATAAAGCTCATGGAGCAGGGAGAGAGGGGAACCAGTATCGATCAGTGAAGAGGCGGGGCCAGGAGCTGAGTCTCGACCCCTGCAACCACAATTAGGTGAGTACACACACACTCACCACACACACACACACACACACACACACATACACACACACACACATACACACACACATACACACACACACACATACACACACACACATACACACACACACACATACACACACACACACATACACACACACACACACATATATATATATATATATATATATATATATATAAAATGATATATATATATATATATATATATATATATATATATATATATATATATATATATATATATATATATATATATATATATATTATTTTTTTTTTTTTTTTTTTTATTAACACATCGGCCGATTCCCACCAAGGCAGGGTGGCCCGAAAAGAAAAACTTTCATCATCATTCACTCCATCACTGTCTTGCCAGAAGGGTGCTTTACACTACAGTTATAAAACTGCAACATTAACACCCCTCCTTCAGAGTGCCGGCACTGTACTTCCCATCTCCAGAACTCAAGTCCGGCCTGCCGGTTTCCTGAATCCCTTCATAAATGTTACTTTGCTCACACTCCAACAGCACGTCAAGTATTAAAACCATATGCCTCCATTCACTCCTATCAAATACGCTCACACATGCTTGCTGGAAGTCCAAGCCCTCGCACACAAAACTTCCTTTACCCCCTCCCTCCAACCTTTCCTAGGCCGACCCCTACCCCGCCTTCCCTCCACTACAGATTTATACACTCTCGAAGTCACTCTGTCTCGTTCCATTCTCTCTACATGTCCAAACCACCTCAACAACCCCTCCTCAGCTCTCTGGACAATCGTTTTGGTAATCCCGCACCTCCTCCTAATTTCCAAACTCCGAATTCTCTGCATTATATTCACACCACACATTGACCTCAGACATGACATCTCCACTGCCTCCAGCCTTCTCCTCGTTGCAACATTCATCACCCATGCTTCACACCCATATAAGAGCGTTGGTATAACTATACTCTCATACATTCCCTCTTTACTTCCATGGACAAGGTTCTTTGTCTCCACAGACTCCGAAGTGCTCCACTCACCCTTTTCCCTCATCAATTCTATGATTCACCTCATCCTTCATAGACCCATCCGCCGACATGTCCACTCCCAAATATCTGAATACATTCACCTCCTCCATACTCTCTCCCTCCAATCTGATATCCAATTTTTCGTCACCTATTCTTTTTGTTATCCTCATCACCTTACTCTTTCCTATATTCACTTTCAATTTTCTTCTTTACACACCCTACCAAATTCATCCACCAACCTCTGCAGCTTCTCTTCAGAATCTCCCAAAAGCACAGTGTCATCAGCAAAAAGCAACTGTGACAACTCCCACTTTGTATTTGCTTCTTTATCTTTTAGCCCAACACCTCTTGCCAAGACCCTCGCATTCACTTCTCTTACAACCCCATCTATAAATATATTGAACAACCACGGTGACATCACACATCCTTGTCTAAGGCCCACTTTTACTGGGAAATAGTCCCCTTCCCTCCTACACACTCTAACCTGAGCCTCACTATCCTCATAAAAACTCTTCACTGCTTTCAGTAACCTTCCTCCTATTCCATACACCTGCAACATCTGCCACATTGCCCCCCTATCTACCCTATCATACGCCTTTTCCAAATCCATAAATGCCACAAAAACATCTTTACCCTTATCCAAATACTGTTCACCTATATGTTTCACTGTAAACACTTGGTCTACACACCCCCTACCTTTCCTAAAGCCCCCTTGTTGATCTGCTATCCTGCTTTCTGTTTAACTCTTAATTCTTTCAATAATAACTCTACCATACACTTTACCAGGTACACTCAACAGACTTATTCCCCTATAATTTTTGCACTCTCTTTTGTCCCCTTTGCCTTTATACAAAGGAACAATACACGCTCTCTGCCAATCCTTAGGTACCTTACCCTCTTCCATACATTTATTAAATAATAGCACCAACCACTCCAAAATTATATCCCCACCTGCTTTTAACATTTCTATCTTTATCCCATCAATCCCAGCTGCCTTACCCCTTTCATTCTACCCACTGCCTCACGAACTTCCCTACACCCACAACTGGCTCTTCCACACTCCTACAAGATGTTATTCCTCCTTGCCCTACACACGAAATCACAGCTTCCCTGTCTTCATCAACATTTAACAAATCCTCAAAATATTCTCTCCATCTTCCCGATACCTCTAACTCTCCATTTAATAACTCTCCTCTCCTATTTTTAACTGTCAAATCCATTTGTTCTCTAGGCTTCCTCAACTTATTAATCTCATTCCAAAACTTTTTCTTATTTTCAACAAAATTTGCTGATAACATCTCACCCACTCTCTCATCTGCTCTCTTTTACATTGCTTCACCACTCTTTTAACCTCTCTTTTCTCTCCATATACTCTTCCCTCCTTGCATCACTTCTACTTTGTAAAAACCTCTCATATGCTAACTTTTTTTCCCTTACTACTCTCTTTACATCATCATTCCACCAATCGCTCCTCTTCCCTCCGCACCCACTCGCCTGTAACCACAAACTTCTGCTGAACACTCTAACACTACATTTTTAAATCTACCCCATACATTTTCGACCCCATTGCCTACACTCTCACTAGCCCATCTATCCTCCAATAGTTGTTTATATCTTACCCTAACTGCCTCCTCTTTTAGTTTATAAACCTTCACCTCTCTTTTACTTACTGATTCTATTTTCCTTGTATCCCATCTACCTTTACTCCCACTGTAGCTATAACTAAAAGTGATCTGATATATCTGTAGCCCCTCTATAAACATGTACATCCTGAAGTCTACTCAACAGTCTTTTATCTACCAATACATAGTCCAACAAACTACTGTCATTACGCCCTACATCATATCTTGTATACTTATTTATCCTCTTTTTCTTAAAATATGTATTACCTATAACTAAACCCCTTTCTATACAAAGTTCAATCAAAGGGCTCCCATTATCATTTACACCTGGCACCCCAAACTTACCTACTACACCCTCTCTGCATGTTTCTCCCACTTTAGCATTTAGGTCCCCTACCACAATTACTCTCTCATTTGGTTCAAAAGTTCCTATACATTCGCTTAACATCTCCCAAAATCTCTCTCTCTCCTACACTCCTCTCTTCTCCAGGTGCATACACGCTTATTATGACCCACTTTTCGCATCCGACCCTTATTTTAATCCACATAATCCTTGAATTTACACATTTATATTCCCTCTTTTCCTTCCATAAATGATCCTTCAACATTATTGCTACCCCTTCCTTAGCTCTAACTCTCTCAGATACTCCTGACTTAATCCCATTTATTTCTCCCCACTGAAACTCGCCTACCCCCTTCAGCTTTGTTTCGCTTAGGGCCAGGACATCCAACTTCTTTTCATTCATAACATCGGCAATCATCTCTTTCTTATCATCCGCACTACATCCACGCACATTCAGACAACCCAATTTTATAAAGTTTTTCTTCTTCTCGTTTTTAGTAGATTTGTACAGGAGAAGGGGTTACTAGCCCATTGCTCCCGGCATCTTAGTCGCCTCATACGACACGCATGGCTTACGGAGGAAAGATTCTTTTCCACTTCCCCATGGACAATAGAGAAAATAAAAAGAACAAGAGCTATTAAGAAAAGAAGAAAAACCTAGATGTGTGTATGTATATATATGCATGTGTATGCCAGTGTAGTGTGACCTAAAGTGTAAGTAGAAATAGCTAGATATACCTGTTATCCAGCGTGTTTATGAGACAGAAAAAAGACACCAGCAATCCTACCATCATGTAAAACAGTTTCAGGTTTCTGTTTCACAGTCACCTGGCAGGACGGTAGTACCTCCCTGGGTGGTTGCTGTCTACCAACCTACTATATATATATATATATATATATATATATATATATATATATATATATATATATATATGCAATACAATCGTGAACTGGCGATCTTAATAATGCAAAACAAGCCACGGGGGATGGAAATCCTCAGCTCAAGTTCTTTCACACTTTTCCACGTTTCATCAGGAGCTATGCAAAGTTGCAAGATCTGCAACAGATAGGGTGATGGGAAAAATTTTCTCAGAGGAAACGTAGCGTGTTGATGCTGGCTCTTCCGCTTCTGTCAGGCGGAACCTGGGAAGTCGAACCGCGGCTAGTCAGCCCTAAAATTATCAAACCATCGCTTGTAGTCATTTTATGCGTGTTCGATGCTTATATTGTGTTGATTCTGAACACAAGTGTTCATCTCTGGATCGTACTTTGTCTTCCCTAGCTCCACACTCTGCTTAATTAGGATTATCATGATGAGTAAAGAGAAGTAATCTGGTTAGTTGCACAATTATTATAAATATAATAGAGGGAAATTATCTGATAAAGCTGTTAATTCTCACACCAACAGTGATAATCGTTTCCTCTTTAAGCTTGGTCTCCTAGTTATCAGAAGTATAGCGGCAGTTTTTTAATTGCTTATTCCTACTTAAATTTACGTTTTTTATATTTTTACGTTACATCACCTAACCCAGCCCACTCTACTGAAAGATAACGTAGCCTAGAATAAAAGAAAAAAGTCGACTGTGAAGTGACTTCGTTGTTTGCTTCCGTCGTCGTGTTGACAGCTGTGTTTCATCATGGTGGAATATTCTCTTCAATACTCCTCTTTGTGTGCCTCACTGAGGTGTGTGGGAACAAATTACTTTTGTTACAACTCCGAAGCCACCAGACGTGGTTGGGTGGCCACACTCCCGGCTCTCGCCAGGGCGGTGGTTCACTCCACAGGAAGCTTCGTCGAGCCTCCAAAATTTCACACAATTACATAATTTTAAGGGTGGGTTGGACAGATATATGAAAGGGAATGGTTGAATGTGAGTTGGACCTGTCTAGTATTGGTAAGTGGGCCCATGCTAGGCAGGTCATGATTAATACACACTTTACTACCCTGAAAAAAATAAATACGTCACGTTTTAATGTTCTACTATTCAAAGAAGGGACTCTAGACTGGGAGAAATTATGATATATTTATGTTACAGCAAATACGTTGTATTGGCTATGAAATCAGTTTTGCAGGCTCGTATTTGAATATAAATAGTTTTATTAATTAATTATAAATTGGTGTTTGTCACTGCAGACAGGATTCAATGTTTTTTATCCTGCTGTGACCTCCTGTGGCTTATCTTCAGAATGATCAGATGACAGCTTCATTAACCTCTTATGAGTCATTTTTAACAGGACCAGGTGACCCCCCTCCTTTGGTTTGACCTTCTGTGAGTTAATATTGGTAGGACAATATGATCCCTAGCATGGTCACTGTTGGCAGACACCAGGCGGAGACATGGGAGACTTAAGGCAGACTAAATGCAAACACAAGGAAACTACAAGACAGGTATGAGGCAGACATATGACGTTTGACTTGTCAAACGCTAGGCAGACATATGGTATACTCATAGTTTTTTTTATTTACTAAGTGTTTGTTTTATCTCGTGTTATTGTTTGTCTTTGCAATCTGTCTTTTGCGACATGATGCTTTAATTTGTCTCCAGATGTCTACATACCATCTTGGCCACTGAATAAAAACAAAGACACAAGTTGCAGAACAATGTGTCTCTGTCTTCTTACTTGTGGGTTATGCCATCTCATCCCTCGTGTACCCTTAGATATCAACATTCAGCAAATTAGAGAAAAGTTGATACTGGTAGAACGTTTCGCCCCATGGAAAGCCATGGAACCCAAAGGGGTCAATGGTAATATTTTAGGAGATCCAAAATTTTGAGAGAAAATCTGAGAGGTTTAAAATAAGTATTAATAAGGAGGCGTAGAAAATGAGCAACGCAATAGCGCCAAATTCTGATTGTTTTTGGCAAGGACGAAAGCAAACAACGTTACTGTCTCAGAGACAACGGTGCTCATTGGCTTATACGGGGGGCGTATATGCCATTGGTTACTCTGAGAGAACGCATTCGTCCACCTCATTTCATCGCTCGGCATTGCACTGTTGCTGGGCGACAGTGCAATGCCGTTGTTACTAAGAGTGCAATGCTGTTGTTACTAAGAGTGTAATGCTGTTGTTACTAAGAGTGCAATGCTGTTGTTACTAAGAGTGCAATGCTGTTGTTATTAAGAATGCAATGCTGTTGTTATTAAGAGTGCAATGCTGTTGTTACTAAGAATGCAATGCTGTTGTTACTAAGAGTGCAATGCTGTTGTTACTAAGAATGCAATGCTGTTGTTATTAAGAGTGCAATGATGTTGTTACTAAGAATGCAATGCTGTTGTTATTAAGAGTGCAATGCTGTTGTTACTAAGAGTGCAATGCTGTTGTTACTAAGAATGCAATGCTATTGTTACTAAGAATGCAATGCTGTTGTTACTAAGAATGCAATGCTGTTGTTACTAAGAGTGCAATGCTGTTGTTACTAAGAGTGCAACGCTCTTGTTACTAAGAATGCAATGCTGTTGTTACTAAGAGTGCAATGCTGTTGTTACTAAGAATGCAATGTTGTTGTTACTAAGAATGCAATACTGTTGTTACTAAGAGTGCAATGCTGTTGTTACTAAGAATGCAATGCTGTTGTTACTAAGAGTGCAATGCTGTTGTTACTAAGAGTGAAATGCTGTTGTTACTAAGAGTGCAATGATGTTGTTACTAAGAATGCAATGCTGTTGTTATTAAGAGTGCAATGATGTTGTTACTAAGAATGCAATGCTGTTGTTATTAAGAGTGCAATGCTGTTGTTACTAAGAGTGCAATGCTGTTGTTACTAAGAATGCAATGCTATTGTTACTAAGAGTGCAATGCTGTTGTTACTAAGAATGCAATGCTGTTGTTATTAAGAGTGCAATGATGTTGTTACTAAGAATGCAATGCTGTTGTTATTAAGAGTGCAATGCTGTTGTTACTAAGAGTGCAATGCTGTTGTTACTAAGAATGCAATGCTATTGTTACTAAGAATGCAATGCTGTTGTTACTAAGAATGCAATGCTGTTGTTACTAAGAGTGCAATGCTGTTGTTACTAAGAGTGCAACGCTCTTGTTACTAAGAATGCAATGCTGTTGTTACTAAGAGTGCAATGCTGTTGTTACTAAGAATGCAATGTTGTTGTTACTAAGAATGCAATACTGTTGTTACTAAGAGTGCAATGCTGTTGTTACTAAGAATGCAATGCTGTTGTTACTAAGAGTGCAATGCTGTTGTTACTAAGAGTGAAATGCTGTTGTTACTAAGAGTGCAATGCTGTTGTTACTAAGAATGCAATGCTGTTGTTACTAAGAGTGCAATGCTGTTGTTACTAAGAGTGCAATGGTGTTGTTACTAAGAGTGCAATGCTGTTGTTACTAAGAGAGCCAATTTATATAATTAGATATCGGTCGCTGCGCGATCCTTATTGCTTAACCCCAGTCCACTGTGCCTCAATGCACGCGACTGGAACAGTGCAGAGTGCGGCACAAGATGATACTGCAGATAAATATCAGCTTTAAAGATGTGAAGGGAATCAGAAGAGGCATTCACAAGTCATCACATGAAAACAAATATTCAGATTTCTTCAATGAAAAGAGTAAATTAGGACATACACACACCAAATATAATTCAGATCTTGCAGAGACTAAAGAGACCAATATCCTAAAATATACAAGCACATTATGCTTGAAGACGACTAGATGTTGAGCTATCAAGCAATGAACAGGAAGGAGGTGAAGCTAATCAGATGCGACACTCAGAAATTATAGCGTGAAAAGCACTATATGTATAAATTTTTCTATTAACCATCACCCACAAAGGAAATTGGATCTTACAAAGGCAAAAATCATTCCAAACTTTTCTCTAAGTAAGACTGACTATCTTTTAAGAAAGTGTTATGTAACCTTAGTATACTTAACACAAACTTTTAATAGTGTTGAGGTGACATAGATAACAAGTACATACAAGACCAAACAATATCAACCACTGTGATTTATTTCTCATCAAAGAGATATTCGCCTCTTATTTCACAGACACCAATTTGATTAATGAAACTGGCACTTGATATCTTATACAACCTAAAGTCCAGCTCCTTGGATCAAGAGCCTCTCGCCAGCATCAAAGCAAAATTATTCAATAAAGTAAATAACACTATATCATAGCGAAATTAAGTGACAAAATTACATCGAGAAGTCACATGCAATATATGAACCTGTCACGATGAGCCTGTCTCCACCTGTCACGAGGAGCCTGTGTCTCCACCTGTCACGAGGAGCCTGTGTCTCCACCTGTCACGAGGAGCCTGTGTCTCCACCTGTCACGAGGAACCTGTGTCTCCACCTGTCACGAGGAGCCTGTGTCTCCACCTGTCACGAGGAGCCTGTGTCTCCACCTGTCACGAGGAGCCTGTGTCTCCACCTGTCACGAGGAGCCTGTGTCTCCACCTGTCACGAGGAGCCTGTGTCTCCACCTGTCACGAGGAGCCTGTGTCTCCACCTGTCACGAGGAGCCTGTGTCTCCACCTGTCACGAGGAGCCTGTGTCTCCACCTGTCACGAGGAGCCTGTATCTCCACCTGTCACGAGGAGCCTGTGTATCCACCTGTCACGAGGAGCCTGTGTCTCCACCTGTCACGAGGAGCCTGTGTCTCCACCTGTCACGAGGAGCCTGTGTCTCCACCTGTCACGAGGAACCTGTGTCTCCACCTGTCACGAGGAGCCTGTGTCTCCACCTGTCACGAGGAGCCTGTGTCTCCACCTGTCACGAGGAGCCTGTGTCTCCACCTGTCACGAGGAGCCTGTGTCTCCACCTGTCACGAGGAGCCTGTGTCTCCACCTGTCACGAGGAGCCTGTGTCTCCACCTGTCACGAGGAGCCTGTGTCTCCACCTGTCACGAGGAGCCTGTGTCTCCACCTGTCACGAGGAGCCTGTGTCTCCACCTGTCACGAGGAGCCTGTGTATCCACCTGTCACGAGGAGCCTGTGTCTCCACCTGTCACGAGGAGCCTGTGTCTCCACCTGTCACGAGGAGCCTGTGTCTCCACCTGTCACGAGGAGCCTGTGTCTCCACCTGTCACGAGGAGGTTGTGTCTCCACCTGTCACGAGGAGCCTGTGTCTCCACCTGTCACGAGGAGCCTGTGTCTCCACCTGTCACGAGAAGCCTGTGTCTCCACCTGTCACGATGAGCCTGTGTCTCCACCTGTCACGAGGAGCCTGTGTCTCCACCTGTCACGAGGAGCCTGTGTCTCCACCTGCCACGAGGAGCCTGTGTCTCCACCTGTCACGAGGAGCCTGTGTCTCCACCTGTCACGAGGAGCCTGTGTCTCCAAATGTCACGAGGAGCCTGTGTCTCCACCTGTCACGAGAAGCCTGTGTCTCCACCTGTCACGAGGAACCTGTGTCTCCACCTGTCACGAGGAGCCTGTCTCCACCTGTCACAAGGATCCTGTGTCTCCACCTGTCACGAGGAGCCTGTGTCTCCACCTGTCACGAGGAGCCTGTGTCTCCACCTGTCACGAGGAGCCTGTGTCTCCACTTGTCACGAGGAGCCTGTGTCTCCACCTGTCACGAGGAGCCTGTGTCTCCACCTGTCACGAGAGCCTGTGTCTCCACCTGTCACGAGGAGCCTGTGCCTCCACCTGTCACGAGAAGCTGTGTCTCCACCTGTCACGAGGAGCCTGTGTCTCCACTTGTCACGATGTCACGAGGAGCCTGTGTCTCCACCTGTCACGAGGAGCCTGTGTCTCCACCTGTCACGAGGAGCCTGTGTCTCCACCTGTCACGAGGAGCCTGTGTCTCCACCTGTCATGAGGAGCCTGTGTCTCCACCTGTCACGAGGAGCCTATGTCTCCACCTGTCATGAGGAGCCTGTGTCTCCACCTGTAACGAGGAGCCTGTGTCTCCACCTGTCACGAGGAGCCTGTGTCTCCACCTGTCACGAGGAGCCTGTGTCTCCACCTGTCACGAGAAGCTGTGTCTCCACCTGTCACGAGGAGCCTGTGTCTCCACCTGTCACGAGGAGCCTGTGTCTCCACCTGTCACGAGGAGCTTGTGTCTCCACCTGTCACGAGGAGCCTGTGTCTCCACCTGTCATGAGGAGCCTGTGTCTCCACCTGTAACGAGGAGCCTGTGTCTCCACCTGTCACGAGGAGCCTGTGTCTCCACCTGTCATGAGGAGCCTGTGTCTCCACCTGTCACGAGGAGCCTGTGTCTCCACCTGTCACGAGGAGCCTGTGTCTCCACCTGTCACGAGGAGCCTGTGTCTCCACCTGTCATGAGGAGCCTGTGTCTCCACCTGTAACGAGGAGCCTGTGTCTCCACCTGTCACGAGGAGCCTGTGTCTCCACCTGTCATGAGGAGCCTGTGTCTCCACCTGTCACGAGGAGCCTGTGTCTCCACCTGTCACGAGGAGCCTGTGTCTCCACCTGTCACGAGGAGCCTGTGTCTCCACCTGTCATGAGGAGCCTGTGTCTCCACCTGTCACGAGGAGCCTGTGTCTCCACCTGTCACGAGGAGCCTGTGTCTCCACCTGTCACGAGGAGCCTGTGTCTCCACCTGTCACGAGGAGCCTGTGTCTCCACCTGTCATGAGGAGCCTGTGTCTTCACCTGTCACGAGGAGCCTGTGTCTCCACCTGTCACGAGGAGCCTGTGTCTCCACCTGTCACGAGGAGCCTGTGTCTCCACCTGTCACGAGGAGCCTGTGTCTCCAAATGTCACACGGTAACAAAACTTTGGGAGTAACCTATGTAGTGGTACACTACCACCACTACTTCCACTACCTGCCTTACCTGATATCTTATACCACCACTACCTGCCTTACCCCTACCACCACTACCTGCCTTACCCCTACCACCACTACTTCCACTACCTGCCTTATCACTACCACTTCTACACCTCCCACCTCTCTTGACCCGTCCCCGCCAGCTAGCCTATATATACTGGCTCTTTGTTTCTTTTCTGAAAAAGTCAATGGTTATAACTATGACCATAATTTTGAAAGGGGTGGACCGGTAAGCCAGCGGAAGGCCTCGGTCAGACGACCAAAAGCTCCAACGGCGGGTCATCCTATGACTAAGACCCTCGTCAGGAAACACTTGTCCTGTTTTGGTGACGAACCTTACCAAACCTAATCATCTCTTTTCTGTTAGTGTGACTTTGTAAATGGTCCAAGTCGTACCATTTATGTGCGGGTTATTTGTGTATTGTTCCGGTCACGGTGTTGTGCTTTTTTGTTGTGTATCCATTCATGATTTTTGGCCGCAATATTTGATTTAAGGGTCTGAGTAGTCAGATTGAAATTCTGTAGACACCAATGAATTCCTTACCCTTAAAAGTTTACTTTAGATAAATAATAATAAAAAGTCAGATACAACCACCTGTCTAGTTTTCAGGATCAGCAGCGGCCATCTTGGGTCTAACCCAGTTTTTAACCCCATTTCGGTGTCAGATTTTAGTAGATTTTTTTTCTGTCGTTCACTACACCCAACAGAGCCGGAAACCTTTGACAGATCTTCCGTTAGAATTTTTTTTTTTTTTTTTTTGGGGGGGGGTCTGATGGTACTGACCTGTCTATACTATTGAAATAATGGAATATTAGAACGTAATTAGGGCAGACATGCTACATTTAATCTATATCATGCTTTCGCTCTTCACATTACCAACATCTCAGTAACTGTAATTATTTATTTTAACATGGCAGGAAAGAAATTTCCTCGTATTTTAAATTGTCGTCAATGACTAAAAAGGGAAAGTGGAGGCAGTGTTTGTTTTACCTGAAGAACAAAGTGAGAGCATATTTCGTCTTTAATTTCATTAAGTAAATTGCTTTCTAGTGGTGAGTGGGCAATACTCGCGTGACTTTCTCCTAACAGTTCCCATCTCCGTGACCGGCACACATCTTGTCCCGTAGACCCTTTGTATTACAGTGGCTCTCTGGCTTGCTTCACCACTTCACACCGAGTACAAGTGTAGTCGACACCAGTACGGTCTGCATGCTCGGAACTGTTCAAGTTCCTTAGGTTGGTATGTAAAACATAATGAAGTCGAGCGTAACCTTGCTACAGCTCAGTGTTCAACCCAGAGAGAACCTCCACCTTCACCACCCAGCACCCAGGATGCGCCCGCCTGCCACCTTGACTGGATCATATTATACTCATAGAAGAATGGACGAGGGTTCCCAGTCAACACCAGAGGTGCTACTGTACTTTTTTGTAAAATATTCAGGAGGTTCACAGTGATTCTACGAGTTACTCAGAGGAATCAGAACTATTGGTATAAGCAATGATAATGCCCAAGGAACTTTTGCCTGTAGAGAATCAGACAAACCCCTAGGAGGAAGGGGGAGGGGCAATCAGGTTCCATCCAGGGAAGGAAGAGGATAGCTTCTATTCATTGGATTAAGAGTACTTAGGCATTAAGGCATCATTCTCCCTCCCCTATGGAGGGTGTGGTTCCAAAAGCGCTCAGTACTGTAGAAAAAGCAGAGGGAGTTGAAGCTTTCGCTAATGGATGAAACAGATTTTTTTTTATTTCATGTAGAAATGTTGTAGCACTCGTAAATGGGCAAAATATGTAGTCCTCGTAGCTGCGGGAATGTAGTGTTCATTAATAGATGAATAAATTCATTTGTTTTTACTGTCAGGTGTTTTGAGTTTTATTAATATATGTTTTTAGTTGGTGTTGTAGCTTTCATTAATGGAGTGTTTTGGGTGGCCTGCTGGCGTTTATTAATGAAGGAAAACTTTTTTATTTAATTTTTTTCTATTGTGATAGTGGCAGTGGATGATGGAGGGGCTTCAGTAGCGGTCGTACATGGTGCAGGAGGGTCGTAGTACAGGGACGGTGGTCGTGGTCGTCGCACGGTAAGGGTAGTTGTGGTGGTACTGGTATTGTTGGATGGTACAGAGGTATTCGTTATCAAAATGCGAATTAAAGGTAAAAAAAATTAAAGGTTTACAGTAGAAGAGCATTGAAAGCATACAGAAAAAAAAAAACCAGGGTATGGAGAAAAAACATCGAATTTAGCAAAAGAATTAGCAATGACTATAAAGGAATAAGAAGAGAAACAAATTTGAAATTGCTAACACACTGAAAGTAAGAACAGACGTTAAGCTGACACATTACAGTATAACAGTGAGCGCCATAGCAAGGGACTAGGGAATGAAACTTATGGGATGTAAAAACGCAATAAAACAGCTTTAGACTTTAGTTTAACTACGTGTTGCTTGAGGGAAGCTTCACCAAGTCATACATTCTCTTCCCTAGAAGCTTTATCAAGTTATCATAACTGGTAAAGCAATCCTAGAAGCTTAATCAAGTTAACATGATACAGCATCTCTTGAAAGCTGATCAAGTTACCATAACTCCATAAGGCATCTCTTAATGCCTTATAAAGTTGTCATAACTTAATAAAGCTCTCTCGTCGGAAACATCATCAAAATAAAAGCTAACGCTGTTTTACGTATGTTTACATCTGATTCATTGGTCGCTGCCTCTGCTACCTAACACGACTCTAGTTAGATCAAGGTGAACAGACACTCAATAACATGAAGGGGTTTTCTCTGAGGACTCGGGGGGAGAGTCCAGGGAGATGGGGAGAATGAGATAAAGAGCAGAGCTACTTGAAAGTTACAATGACAGAGAAATAAATGAGAAGACTCCAAAAATAGGTACATGAAAAACAGAGGGATATAACACATATCCTCAGAACAAGGAACTACAACAACATTGATACAAATTATGCCACTTCAAAACACATTGAAAATTGAATACTATATCACAAATATTCTAAAAAAATGAGGAAATAGAAAAAAAGAGTTCTGGACAACACAAAAACTGGCTGAGACAAAAGTTTCAGAACTCTGGTATGCTGATTTCGAGTCTGAAATCAGAAGTAACTCAATAAATAAAAATTTTTAGTTAAAAGACAAGCGGAAATCCAATGCTACATATTTTGAGAATTGATGACAACCTCGGAACAACTGAACTGCATAAAGAAGAAAAGATACCATGTGAAGTAGCATATGATCTAAAACATACAAAAAAAAACTGACAAATCTTTTAAAATTGCCAGAAATATATTTTACAATTCAAAAAAGAACAAAAGAACACATTCAACCAAAAATATGTTGGTTGTACCTTACCCAGAAAACTTTCTTGATATATCTTCTCTACTTAAGAATTTCAAAATCAAAGTTGTATTTAAAAATCTTGAAACAGGAAATAGAAAATATGAAGAATCCCCCAGAAATGCCGATGGCTGACTCTATGAGATTCCCTGTAAAAAATGCAATAAACTTTACTGTGGTCAAATTGGAAAGTTTTGAACTAAGATTACAACAACATAAATATAGCATAAGAGCTGGACAAGAGTCTAATGTTCTGTTTGTTCACGTGAGAGATTTTAACTATCCAAATATATACATGTATATATATATATTATATATATATATATATATATATATATATATATATATATATATATATATATATATATATAGTATATATATATATATATATATATATATATATATATATATATATATATATATATATATATATATATATATATATATATATATATATATATGGAAGGTACCACCTCTGGAACTGTGCTGGGGACCCTCATCTTCAGAGAAAAGAATTAAATTGCTTCAGGGAAACCTCAAGGTTCTCCCAAAGTTGTTTGAATATTGTTTTCTCCTACCACTCCCAATATTCTATGTAGACTTTATTAAAACACAAAATACATTGACAAAATTACAATAGGAAGTAGAACAACATAGATAACATCTCAGAGCTACATCTCTAATACTTTATCCAGCTCCCCTGTGGTGGGCCGCGTGCCCGGAATGCATTTTCCCTCTGGATCGCAACACTGAGTCTCAGAAAGAGGAAGCTGGCCGCCCCGTGATCCTTGGTTTCTATGATGAGTTTTTCACCCAGCTCTTTGAGAAACTTTAGAGCACACATGCCCCATGTTCCAAGGGTCTCCGACCCTATTGGAATGAAGTTATAGCAATATATATAAGTTAGCATATGAGAGGTTTTTACAAAGTAGAAGCGATGCAAGGAGGGAGGAGTATATGGAGAGGAAAAGAGAGGTTAAGAGAATGATGAAGCAATGTAAAAAGAGAGCAAATGAGAGAGTAGGTGAAATGTTATCAACAAATTTTGATGAAAATAAGAAAAAGTTTTGAATTGAAATTAGTAAGTTGAGTAAGCCTAGTGAACGAATGGATTTGATAGTTAAAAATAGGAGAGGAGAGTTATTAAATGGAGAGTTAGAGGTATCGGGAAGATGTAGGGAATATTTTGAGGAATTGTTAAATGTTGATGAAGATAGGGAAGCTGTGATTTCGTGTATAGAGCAAGGAGGAATAACATCTTATAGTTGTGAATGTGGGGAAAGTGCGTAGGGATGTGGGTAGAATGAAAGGGGCAAAGCAGCTGGGATTGATGGGATAAAGATAGCAATGTTAAAAGCAGGTGGGGATATAGTTTTGGAGTAGTTGGTGTTTATATTTAATAAATGTATGGAAGAGGGTAAGGTACCTAGGGACTGGCAGAGAGCATGCATTGTTTCTTTGTATAAAGGCAAAGGGGACAAAAGAGAGTGTAAAAATTATAGGGGAATAAGTCTGTTGAGTATAATTGGTAAATAGTAATTATTGAAAGAATTAAGAGTAAGATGGAGAGCAGGATAGCAGATGAACAAGGAGGCTTTAGGAAGGGTAGGGGGTGTGTAGACCAAGTGTTCGCAGTGAAACATATAGGTGAACAGTATTTAGATAAGGGTAAAGAGGTTTTTGTGGCATTTATGGATTTGGAAAAGGCATATGATAGGGTGGATAGGGGGGCAATGTGGCAGATGTTGCAAATGTATGGAATAGGAGGTAGGTTATTGAAAGTAGTGAAGAGTCTTGACGAGGATAGTGAGGCTCAGGTTAGAGTATGTAGGAGAGAGGGAGATTATTTCCCAGTAAAAGTAGGCCTTAGACAGGGATGTGTGATGTCACCATGGTTGTTCAATATATTTATAGATGGAGTTGTAAGAGAAGTGAATGCTCGGGTGTTGGCAAGAGGTGTGGGGTTAAAAGATAAAGAATCTAACACAAAGTGGGAGTTGTCACAGTTGTTCTTTGCTGATGACACTGTGCTTTTGGGAGATTCTGAAGAGAAGTTGTAGAGGTTGGTTGATGAGTTTGGTATAGTATGTAAATTAAGGAAAGTGAAGATAGGAAAGAGTAAGATGATGAGGATAACAAAAAAAATTAGACAACGGAAGATTGGATATCAGATTGGAGGGAGAGAGTATGAAGGAGGTGAATGTATTCAGATATTTGGGAGTGGACGGGTCGGTGGATAGGTCTATGAAAGATGAAGTAAATGATAGAATTGACGAAGGGGGAAAAGGCGAGTGGTGCACTGAGGATTTTCTGGGGACAAAGAACTTTATCCATGAAAGCAAATAGGGGAATGTATGAGAGTATAGTTATACCAACACTCTTGTATGAGTGTGAGGAATGGGTTGTGAATGCTGCAACAAGGAGAAGGCTGGAGGCAGTGGAGATGTCGTGTCTGAGAGCAATGTGTGGTGTGAATAAAATGCAGAGAATCCGTAGTTTGGAGATCAGGAGAGTTGAGTTGAGGAGGGGTTATTGAGATGGTTTGGACATGTAGAGAGGAAGGAACGAAATAGAATGACTTCGAGAGTGTATAGATCTGTAGTGAAGGGAAGGCGGGGTAAGGTTCGGCCTAGGAAAGGTTGGGGGTGTGGGTAAAAGAGGTTTTGTGTGCGAGGGGCTTGGACTTCCAGTAAGCGTGTGTTAGCGTATTAGATAGGAGCGAATGAAGACAAATGGTTTTTAGGACTTGATGTGCTGTTGGAGTGTAAGCAAGGTAACATTTATGAAGGGATTCAGGGAAACCGGCAGGCCGGACTAGATTCCTGGGGTGTTAATGTTGCAGTTGTGTAACTGTGGTGTAGGCATGCCTATGGCAAGACAGTGGAGTGAATGATGATGAAAGTTTTTCTTTTTCGGGCTACCCTGCCTTGGTGGAAATGGCCGATGTGTTAATATATATATATATATATATATATATATATATATATATATATATATATATATATATATATATATATATATATATATATATATATATATATATATATATATATATCATATATATATACTATATATATATATATATATATATATATATATATATATATATATATATATATATATATATATATATATATGTCGTGCCGATTAGGTAAAACTGGTCAATTAGTAAGAACTCATTTAAAATTAAGTCCTTTTAAAATTTTCTCTTATACGTTTAAAGATATATTTTTTCATTTACGTTAATGTAAAAAATTTTAATTTTGTACCAAGAGAAACTTTGAAAACCTACCTAACCTTATTACAACAAGCGCAATTTAATTTAGCCTAACCCAACTAAATATATTTTAGATACGTTAACATTAATTTAATAATAAACAAACACAATGAAATATATTTTTTCGTTAGGTTCAGAATGATTTTGGCGAAATTATTGCATACACAAATTTTCACTTGTCTTATATGGCAAGATGAGCGTTGCTATTTAAGCCAAAATCGCAAGTTTTACCTAATCGGCACGACATATATATATATATATATATATATATATATATATATATATATATATATATATATATATATATATATATATATATATATATATATATATGTATATCAATAACAACACTGCAACTAGCCGAGGATTCGAACCCATGTAGTTTTGGCCCTGCCTCGTGGTAAGCGAAAATCACATGACGCCTTAACACACTGAACCACACACTCCTACAAGAACCAAGCACCCAGCCAAGTTAGGTGTGTTACTCTTGGTCCGAGGACATACGGTGTGTGGGTGCCTTTATGCTAATTTCATTCTTATTCCCGTTTGGTGTACTAGCCTCCACAAGCAGTATAAATATTATTGTGACCACGAACGAGTGGTATTGAATCAATAACAACACTTCGACTAGCCGAGGATTCGAACCCATGTAGTTTTGGCCCGCCCACAACATTAGTGACATGTCAGATATCACTAACATGCTGGTCACACTCCATAGTGTATCATTATTTAAGACTTTAGTATTCTGATCTCAAGAGTATCTTTCGTTTATCAGTACAAAAATTCTTTTCGTCTCATAAAAAAGAAAATGTGTGTAGGGAAAGAAGCAAGATGGGCGACCAAGACAAGACATGAACTGTTCAGTACACACCTAGTTGTGGTTGCAGGGGTCGAGTGTTGCTTTGTTTGTACATCAGTGCTGACTCGCTGTTTTAATGTGAAAGAAGTGTCGATGCCATTCTCCTTGCTAATGATGCCGCTTCTTCATAGTTCAGTTGCTGGTTTTACAGCGAATTACAAAATGAAGATAATCGATCCAGATTGCTAGTCAGCACTTGTGCCACATGACAAGTACCGTCCTGTAGCAGCTGTGTCAGCTGCTGCTGAGGTTGGCAGTGATGATGGCACTGATGACAGTGATGTAGCTGAGCATTACGAACGAGCAGAGTTGGAGTCAGTGAAACAACCTGACCTGATCAATCACCAAGAGTTTAATGAACTTGTTGTCAGAAGCCACATAAATGTGTTTGAGATTATGGTTAACAGTCACTGTACATTATATGATGTGTTTTAACAATGCAGTGTGCTTATGTTTTTTAACAGCGTTTGATTTTTTATAGCAAAAATTCTGACCTCCCGGGTCAATTCTGACTTACGAATCAGTTACAGAAGAAAGAGTTAGTTTTTGTTGTAAAGTTTTCTTGAAGTTCTGGAGGTGGGAAGTACAGTGCCTGTACTCTGAAGGATGGGTGGGGTTGTTACAGTTCTGGAGGTGGGAAGTACAGTGCCTGTACTCTGAAGGATGGGTGGGGTTGTTACAGTTCTGGAGGTGGGAAGTACAGTGCCTGTACTCTGAAGGATGGGTGGGGTTGTTACAGTTCTGGAAGTGGGAATTACAGTGCCTGTACTCTGAAGGTAGGTACTTTCCAAAGATATTAGAAAAAAATATAAAAAAGAGAATAATACAACACCTAGAAAGAAAGTAACACAACGTAATACCAGGGAGACGACATGTATTACGAACAACTGGAGTTGTATGACGAAGTATTTGAGAGATTACATCTTCCTTGAGCACCAGAAAGTCTCTGATATAGTATCACACAGGAAGCTGATATACAAACTAGTAGAACACACAGAAGTATCCAGGAGTGCCTGGAGAATATAGAAAAGAAGGTAAGAAAAGAGGTATGCTAGAGATAGGAGGTATGAAAGAGGTATGGAGCAGTAATAGAAACCGCAAATGATCTGGTATATACAGAAATTAGAGAATCCAACGGCTAACAGTGACACGTAGAACTGAGGTGAAAAAACTGTTATTCTAGTAGAGAGGAGAACAGAGGGAGACGTAATGGAGTAGACACAAGGAGCATGAGATTACATAGAGAGAATAGGAGCAGGCTGTTTGAGATGCGAGTTAAATGAGCCAGGGAATAGGGAAGCTGCACCTCTTTTGACTGCCAAGGTGACAAACACTTTTATAACGTTGTATAGGAAAATACCATGCATAGTTTAATGATTAGGCATGATCGAGCCCTGATGGCTGGAAATCAACAAAGCCTGTCGATAATATTGAAGAGACGAGCTATGGAACTGTGTCTCAACCCCTTCAAACACATCTAGGTAACACACACACACACACACACACGTGAAGCAGTATCGTTAATAGTGCTCCCGGGATTTAGCGTCTATCAGCTGTCCTACGTTATTATTAGTGGTCATAGTACGTGATTGAATCAGTGAACATACCTACAAGAGTGTAACAACTTTCTAGTGTGTGAATAATGTGATAACATCAAGAATTTTACAATTTAAATTTGAATGCGGGTGAGTTTACTGGCAGGTGTGTGAGGGAGGGTAGCAATCAGCTGGTCAGTGCCGGCGACAGTGTTGACACAAATAATCAAAACAATCATATTTAATGGGTCAAGATTTGTTATGACCATAATACTAAAGGAAAAAGCGTGAATACCAAGTTTTTTATGCATGATAAAATCTACGGAGGGAGTTACAAACTGAAGATCATAGCAGCCACCACCAGGAGCCGCCATTGTTGTGCAGACGACGTCACTTGCCTATGTGTGGCAGCAATTTTTGGTTGGTGTTTAAAGCGTGAGTGTCTCGCCCTGCTGGTTGTATGCTATACCATCACTCTCTCCCTAACTTTTAGTGCCAGCAGATAGATAGAAATAACCTTGACAATATTTAGTAAGTGATTTCAAATCTTCAGAAGAGTTGTGTAGCCTAGCGACCCCCTCCCATTTTTTCTCAAAGAACGACAAGCTAGTAAACGTGCACGCACACACTAACACACGTGTACACCAGTATGTATTATAATAGTAAATATTAGTATACATTAATAAGGATTAGTGAGAAATATTTCTATAATCTCCAAAAGAGTAGCGTAGCCTAGCGTGATAAAGCGACCCCCTCCCTTTGTTCTCAAAGAACAACAAGCTAGTAAACGAGCACGCACACACATACACACGTGTACACCAGTAAGTATTATAGTATTAAATATTAGTATATGTTAATGTGGAATAGGGTGTGAAATATTTCTATTATAATCAAAAGAGTAGGGTGGTCTAGCGTGTTAAAGTGACCCCTCCCTTTTTTTCAAAGACTGAGACGCGCGCGCACACACACACACACACACACACACACACACACACACACACACACACACACACACACTACACACACATACACTCATACTCACATATTCACGTATTCAGACAAACCTAACCTAACATATTAGATCATAAATCCCTCCCCTCCACCACGCACCAATATTTTTACACAAAGCTGAAGGAGCTAGAGCATCCTAACAGGATAAAAAATGGGATCTCAAAAGGGAGGACGTAAAGGCAAGGGAACTGAGGATGGTTGGTCTGAAAAGGAAGAATGGGTAGAACGGCTCAAGAACAAAATGGATAAAGAATGGGAAAAAAGGATAAAGGAGCTTTACAATAACATGTTAGAGAAGATATCTGCAGAGAGCAAAAAGTGGGAATCACGAGCTGTAGTAGCTGAGGCAAAGATACAAAGACTGGAGGAAGAAATGGATGTGCTGAAGCAAGATATAAAGATGAGGTCCGAAAGGAGTAAGGTGACTGAAATGGGAACATCAGTAGGCAGGGAGGGGACTGAAGGAGGGGATGAAGCTAAGTCTTTAGCAGACGTACTATCAGGTCATCAGAGTGTCCAGGAGATGATAAGGGAAACAACAAAGGAGATGCTTAAATCAGATCCAGAGATATTGAGAGAAAAGAAATAGGAAGAAGAGAGGGAGAGGTCAATAATTATTCATGGGCTTCAGGAGGCTGAAGGGAAGACCTATGATGAAAGAAAGCATTGGGAGGAAACAGAGATTAAGAGCATCATTGCAATAACAGGAGAGAAGGACATGTCTCAGGTAGAAAATTTTCACAGACTTGGGGGGTATTCAAGGGAAAAAAATCGACCAATCAAATTGACATTCAAGACGGAAGTGGTAAGGAACAGGATACTACAACAGAAACCAATGTTAAAAGAATCTCAGGAATATCAACAAGTGTACCTCAATCGAGACAGAACACGAAAAGAAAGGGAACAACTGAAAGTGAGAGCAAGACGAAATCAGTGGAAGGAAAGAGACAGGACAGGCAACGACAGACAGGAAAGAACAGCCTCTAGGGGAACATCAAACACATATGCTTTTAGAAACCTCTCAACCCCTGTCACCACATATCAACCAAACACAATAACCACAAACAAACCACACATCATAGCCCCCACCCCCCTAAGCATTAATTTCACAATCACAGCAGCTTCCCATAATCTACCCTGCCTCCCACCTCCCCAGCCTGCACCTTCCTCTCCCATCTCCCAAAATACAGTAATGGAAAGGAAGCTAAAGGTATGGTACACCAATGCAGATGGAATAACAAATAAGAGTGAAGAGTGGCAAGAACGAATCACTGATGCATCACCTGACATCATAGCACTAACAGAGACAAAACTTACAGGGATGTTAACAGATGCAATCTTTCCACCTGCATATCAGATCCTGAGGAAAGACAGAGAGAACAGAGGAGGGGAAGGAGTAGCGCTGCTCATCAAAAACCAGTGGAGTTTTGAGGAAGTGGAAGGAATGGACAGAAGGGAAACAGAAGACTTCATTGTTGGAACATTTCAGACTGGGGGTCCAAAGGTGATGATAGCAGTGATGTATAACCCACCACTGAACAGCAGGAGGGCAAGACAAGAGTATGATGTGCACAATAGGGCAATGGTGGGTACACTAGCTGAAGTGGCCAGGAGGGCTCATATGGGCAGGACAAAATTACTCATAATGGGGGATTTCAATCATAAAGAGATTGACTGGGAAAATCTAGAGCCACATGGGGGTCCAGAAACATGGAGGGCTAAGATGTTGGAGACTGTATTGAGAACTTCATGCACCAGCATGTTAGGGATACAACCAGAGAGAGAGGAGAGGATGTTGCAGCGAGGCTGGATCTCATATTCACCTTGAATAGCTGAGACATAGGGGATATCACACACGAAAGACCCCTTGGCGCTAGTGATCATGATGTCCTGAGTTTTGAATACCTTGTAGAGTTACAAATGGAGAATGCAACAGTGCGGGAACAACGAGAGAAGCCGAACTTCAGAAAAGGGGACTACATAGGAATGAGAAGTTTCTTGCATGAAGTGCAGTGGGAAAGAGAACTAGAGGGAAAGACAGTAAATGAAATGATGGAACTAGTGACCACTAAGTGCAGGGAAGCAGAGGAGAAGTTCATACCAAAGGGTAACAGAAAAAATAGTAAGACCAGAGAGAGCCCATGGTTTAACTGGAGGTGTAAAGAGGCTAAAGCCAAGTGTGCTAGAGCATGGAAAAGGTATAGAAGGCAAAGACTCAAGAAAACAAGGAGTTGAGTAGAAGAACCAGAAACGAATATGCTGGGATAAGGAGAGAGGCCCAGAGGCAATACGAGAACGACATAGCATCAAAAGCCAAATCTGAACCAAAGTTGTTATACAGTCATATTAGGAGAAAAACAACAGTCAAGGACCAGGTAATCAGGCTGAGGAAAGAAGGAGGGGTGCTCACAGAGAGTGACCAGGAAGTATGTGATGAACTAAACACCAGATTTAGAGAAGTATTTACAGTAGAGACAGGGATGCTTCCAGAAAATCGGGGAGGTAGGGTGTATCAGCAGGTGCTGGACACATTACACATAACCAAGGTAGAGGTGATGAAACTGCTAGGTGAACTAGATACATCAAAGGCGGTGGGCCCAGATAACATATCTCCTTGGATACTGAGAGAAGGAGCAGAGGCAGTGTGTGTGCCGCTAGCAACAATCTTCAGTAAATCTATCGAAACTGGACAATTGCCTGAGGCGTGGAAGACAGCAAATGTAGTTCCAATTTTTAAGAAGGGAAACAGACAGGAAGCGTTAAACTATCGACCAGTGTCTCTGACTTGTATAGTATGTAAACTAATGGAAAAGATCATCAGGAGAAGAGTTGTGGAACATATTGAAAAGATTGGGCTCATACATGACAATCAGCACGGCTTCAGAGATGGGAAATCCTGTGTCACAAATCTACTTGAGTTCTACGATATGGTAACAGAAGTAAGACAGGAGAGAGAGGGATGGGTAGATTGCATCTTTTTGGACTGTAAGAAGGCTTTTGACACAGTACCACACAAGAGACTGGTGCAAAAATTAGAGGAGCAGGCAGGAATAATAGGGAAAGTACTGTAATGGATCAGGGAATACCTAACAGGAAGGAAACAACGAGTGTTGGTACGTGATGAAGTGTCAGAGTGGGCGCATGTGTCGAGTGGGGTTCCACAAGGGTCAGTCCTAGGTCCGGTGCTGTTTCTTATATATGTGAATGACATGATGGAAGGAATAGATTCAGAAGTGTCACTGTTCGCTGATGATGTTAAACTGATGAGGAGAATACAAGCGGATGAGGATCAGTTAAGATTACAAGGGGATCTCGACAGACTACAAGTCTGGTCAAACAAATGGCTCCTGGAGTTTAACCCCAGTAAGTGTATGGTCATGAAGATTGGGGAAGGACACAGAAGACCGCAGACGGCATACATGTTAGGGAATCAAAGGCTGCAAACGTCACTTAAAGAAAAGGATCTTGGAGTAAGCATTATAACGAACATGTCTCCTGAGGCACACGTCAATCAAATAACTGCTGCAGCATATGAGCGATTGGCAAACCTGAGATTAGCGTTTAGACATCTGAGTAAGGAGTCATTCATGACATTGTACACCGTGTATGTCAGGCCAATACTGGAGTATGCAGCACCAGTATGGAACCCTCACCTAGTCAAACACGTCAAGAAATTGGAGAATGTGCAAAAATTTGCAACACGTTTAGTCCCGGAACTGAGAGGTATGTCTTATGAGGAGAGGTTAAGGGAACTCAACCTGATGACACTAGAGGACAGGAGGGACAGGGAAGACATGATAACAACGTATAAAATACTAAGAGGAATTGACAAGGTGGACATGGCTCGAATGTTTCAGAGATGGGATACAGGAACAAGGGGCCACAATTGAAAGCTGAAAACCCAGATGAGTCATAGGGATGTTAGGAAGTACTTATTTAGCCTTAGAGTTGTAAAGAATTGGAATAATCTGGAGAGTGAATTAGTATCGACCAGTGAAGAGGCGGGGCCAGGAGCTATGAATCGACCCCTGCAACCACGTATAGGTGAGTACACAACATGTCCCAGCTCATTGTGAATTCTTCCCCTCTGTCGACAGCGATGCTCTTTCCCCTCCTCATGAAGTTCTCTAGTATATACTGCGCCTGTCTAGTGTGCAGGCAGTAGGCACTTCACCCACAGGCTGGCACCCTTTCCGGCAGTGCCAGGCCCTACTCAGGGAGAGTGTCAACAAGGACTCTTAACCTATCTGACTGCTTTACCTCGCCTCTCAGTCTTAAACACATAAGAAAAATGATTGGATCATATTGATGTGTGAATCGTAACAGTTGTGTTGTTTGTGTGGCAGTTGTATGTTGTTTGTGTGGCAGTTGTGTTGTTTGTGTGGCAGTTGTGTTGTTTGTGTGGCAGTTGTGTTGTTTGTGTGGCAGTTGTGTTGTTTGTGTGGCAGTTGTGTTGTTTGTGTGGCAGTTGTGTTGTTTGTGTGGCAGTTGTGTTGTTTGTGTGGC